>VDFB02387528.1:0-70193 GCA_007258455.2 Sequoia sempervirens | reverse complement strand
TTCCAAACTATAGTTGATGATATTTTATATTATATTCCATGAAATTGTGATATTTTATATTTTATATTATATTCAGTGGTATTGAATTTGATATGTGATTTTGCATCATTTTTAAAGAACAACACTTATCACACTACTTATAAATTTCTATTACATTCTCATTCACACAATCTTTGATAAATAAGATAATCCTTGATCATATTATTCATAATTCATGAAACAAGTACATAGGAGAGAAATGGTTTTGAATTTGAACCATTTTGTATTCAATTTCTAGTATTGTTATCAAAATTACATATGCAGACTGATTGGCTCAAAACCTAAGACAAAACTCTAAAATTTTCTATATATTCCCTTTACAAAATTCTCCGTGATCAATACAAAACAATGAACCAATGCTTCTGGCCTTGAATTCTTTCTTATAGAAACGAAGGAGCAAAACAAGCTTCGGGCCATAAAGTACACATGTCCCTTCTCAATTGGATCGATACAAAATACATTCCCTTTTCAGTTATATTTGCATTTCCAAATGGAGGGAAATGTTACATGAGACAAAAAAATATTTTCATTTGTCGAAGGAGATCATATTTCGCCTTCCAAAAGGTATCTTCAAGCTGATGTAGCAATATCCACATGCTCCAAAATTGTATCCACGTACACCAAACATAAAAGAGAGTAAAGCATAAAGTGTAGAAAAATAGAAGAGACAAAAGATATTCCACGTTTGCATCCTTGTCACCAAATTTAAACTGGGGAGAAAACAATATTTTATCCATACTTTAGCAAAAGCCTAATATGTACTATTTCTAGGCTATGCATTGTATTTTTCCCATCTGTTACTCACCATATTTGCAGACTTAAGACCCAAAATTGTATTTCCCAATCCACATTACGACACTTATCATCGATTTTCATTACTGAGAGGATACAACGTTTTACAATGCTTCAACATAGGCTTAATTTGTAAATTTTTCAAGCCATGTGTTGTAATCCTTCTCAATTGGCCATTGCATATCCAACAACTTCTATAATTTTGTGTTATGTTGGTTGTACCTTGCATCAATTAGCACCCTGGCCTCTTTGAAAAATGTGTCCATCCTCATCTCTATTTCTATCATATTATCTATGTTAGCATTCAACATAGAATAATCAACAACACTCAGCATCATCTTAGAATGAGGAAGCAGTTCTCCCAACTCTTGCTCCCATTTTGAAAACTCCTTTAATTCACCCTTATTATTCAATATCTTGGGCATAGTAAACCCTTCCATTACTTTGAACATTCTCAATTTATTCTAGAGTTGCATTCCCAAATTTCCATGAAAATTTATGATTTCATTTACTAAATCAATGGCCTTCAATAAATCAGGAATGTTGGTGGGTGCTTCAGGGTCTTCCTACATCTGAGACATCATTTCTTTCAATGTTTCACCCTAGCACTCCACTTATTCCACTAAGTTTGGAATGCTTTCTGAACTTGCAAGTATTTCACATTTGCCTCATGAATATTTTTGTAGGCATCCCACACATTATCAACTTTATTTAGCAATTTTGTTACTCTATGTTTTAATACATCATCAAAAATATCATTAGCCACTTTGACTGTCTCCATTTTTTCTTTCTTTGTGTTTTCTTTCTTTGCTTGCACAATTCGTGCCTCAAGCTCTAAATTCTTAGTGATAGGGTTTCTCTATCTTGTGCTGAAAAATCTAAAGGAAAAAATTGTTGGACAGGGAAAACCCCTAGATGTACTGGTAGTAGTGGCAAGTACCTTGTTGTGCTCATCCATTAGTTTATTGTACTTATCCAATATTTTTTTATAATTAGCTTTTGTGATCTAGGTTGTGTCGACACTCAACATGGCAACATGCATTATCAACTGTGCAGTTGCAGTAGCTATCATTTCAGTAGCCATTTTAAAACCATAACTCCAATCTCTTTCTCCATAGAATTTATCACTTTAGGGCTTCCCAATATTTGGTGTCATAGACCAAATAGCAAGTCTATGTAACTTAGGACTAAAGCCCGAGCCAAAAAAATTGTTATCAAAAATCTCCTTAGAGATGGAGGCATCTAGATCTTTCCTGATTGCATCTAATGTAATGGATGATAATGGTTCCCATCTAGGCAACATTAGAATTCCACTTCCTTTGACTAGGTCTCTTGCACCCTGTGGTGACATAGTAGCAATTTCCTGCATTATTTTTCCTTCCTCCTCCTTCTCAGCTTCAACTTGCAAAGAAGGGTCAACCTTTCCTTTTGCCTCTTCTATTATCCTTTTTATATCAGAGTTTTTCAAATAGATAAAAAAATATTTGAATACTTTTGTTTGAAAAAAAGCATCATCACACATGAAATCATCACAAGCATTTATACTGACATTTTCATCCTTGGCTTCATTATACTCCCATTTTACAATTCTGCTAGGAGGAACATCAATATTGAAAGCATCTTCTTTAACAGGAGATGGGAATATTTGATCCACTTCCTCCTCCACTGGGATGTATTCTGCAAATATCTCAGGTGCATATCCTTCACCTCCTTGCTCTATTTTAGAATAAGTCACCAATGGGGTGACTGTAGGTTGTTTGCCTGTCTCCTTAGCTTGCACTTCAATGCATTGAGTAGAAGATTGAGCTGTTTGGCTCCTTATTTGTGCTTCATGATTTTGTTTGGCCACCATGGCCCTTATTTCAACTTGCTTAACCTTTTCAAAGAAAATTTTGTCTTCAAAATATCCAAGCATCAATTTTGCTTGCACAAATTTGTCCTGTACCTCAAAGTAAGGACTAATGTAGAAAGGATTTTCTTTTAACATCTTCTCCTCAATTGCATAAATTTTCTTCCATGTACTTTTTCTTTTTGCAACTTCCTCATCAGAAGACATGTTTCTGATCACATCCTCTTGAGAGAGGAATTGATGATGTCTCCTTGATAATCCTCTGACTCTTCTCTCAATAGTAATAACCCCTTCAAGGTCACAAAACCTTATAATATATTGTTTCATTCTAAGATTTCTTAATATAGATCCAAACCTCTCAATGCCTTCCTTTGAAGTGCAAGTGAAATAGGCAAATCCATAGTAAGGGTTTACCAAGGATGCCTTCCTTTATTTTCTAAAATGTGCCTTATCCATGGCATCAAGCTACCACATTATCTCCATGAAGGCTTGTTAGTATGACATATATATTGGTAGCTTGTAGGGTGGCATTGAGGATCCATAAATTATGATTGTAGTATAGTAAAATTGGAGGTACCAATCCCCCCAATTGAATTTTTGTATAGTGCCCTCCTCATACTCCAGAGGCCTCAATATTTCATTCACAACTTTTGAGATTTTGTAAATGGGATTTAGGCCCAACTGCTCCAGTAGCAAAAACTTGAAAAAATTGCAAAACATAGCATAATCAGATTGAGGACAATGCACATCCTAGATATGGGTCCACCATTGCACAAGCAATTCATTATCCATGTTATCCCTTTCTCTTAATTTCATGAATTTTCTAAACACCATTCTACCTTTCCACAAGAACATATGCATCAACAAAGAATAGTGGCTACATGACAATGGAGGGGTTGCATCTTTCAACTTAATCAAATCCTCATGCAAGTGTTCAACAATATAGGAAGCATAATCCCAAACCCTGTTTTGATACTTATTTTGAGTATCAATTGCTAAAACCATCAAAGCAACACCCATTTTTATGTCAAAATTCTTGTGCAGGACCTGACACAATGCATAGTCTGTAAATTTGAAATAGTCCTCAAAATCATCACAATCAAATGGTTCTAACTCCAAAGGATTGAAAGGTACACCATTCTCCTTTAGATCACGTCTCTTGTGCCTTGGAAAAATATTCTTTCTATATGCAAACCTATTTTTCTCATATTCATTATATAGTGCATGAAAATTAATGGATTTAGAAGCAGATGGATTCAAGTTAAAAACTTCCATTATTTGACTCCCTGAAATTTCCAACATAGGAAGAAAATATGGAAACCTTTTGATTGTCCTATCAGTTGGATCATAGCAGCTAGCCAATTCAAGCATTAGGTCCACCTCCACAAACACATTGAGGCACACCAACTTGCTAATGTCACAAGTCCATAACTGACAAGTGGGATGACTAGAAAACCTCCTCTTGAAAGCATATATAAACAAATCCCAACCACTCTGCAATAACATCACATCACCAATCCTAACAACCAAATCCTAAAAATGAGTTGTCAATGCATCCTCACCAATCTTTCTCTTTCCAACAGGCTTAACCTTTGCAGCCGGGTCCTTAGGGGCCTCTTCCATGAAACAAGGGTAATCTTTCTTAAAAACTCTCTTCTTTGCAGGTTTTCCAAGTGTGTTAGGCTTAGGATTATCATCTTAAGGCTTAGGAATTTTAACAACTCTCTTCTTTGCAAGTTTTTCAGGCCGTGTGCTAGGCTTACACTTATCATCTTGAGGCTTAGGCCTTTTAATAACTCTCTTCTTTATAGTTTTTTTAGGCTATGTGTTAGGCTTAGGCTTATCATCTCGAGGCTTAGGCCTTTTAACCCTTTTCTTGGTAGGTTTTCTCTATGGTTTGGTGGAGGATTCACCAAGCTCACTCATTGTTACAACTCAATAAAACTATGGTTCCAAGATATCTATGAATTACAATTCTATTCTTTGAATTCATAGGGTTTAGAATAAATTTCAAACAAACTTCACTCCTTTACCCCCAAACCCTATGTATAACAGCTGCAATTCCCTTACTAACCAGAGAGCTATACCCTAAATAACAAACCCTAGCTATCTACTCACTTTCTCAATTATCTAGTGCTACAAATTATTCATAGAGGTGCATAATTCAACTTACCTAGAAAAATTAATAACTTGTTCTTCAAAATTTGCTTTTCTTGGAGCTCTGCCTTCTTCTTCTCTTCACTTAACCAGTTCTTCAGCTTTTGAGGATTGCAATTATGGAAGAAAAGTGATCAACAACCTCTTTATGACTTAGAATTGGAGCATCTTCTCCATTAATGTCTAATAGATAGCTCACGTGAGTGAATTGCCAAGTTTCCGTTCAAGTTTAAACTCCAACCATTGATCTTCTTTGATTAAAAACATGATGTACGGTTTTCCTCGACCATCATTTTATGCTTTCCCAAGTGTGTTTTAAAACAATGATGACACCCTAGGGAGTTTCCACATAGCCACCCACATGTTCATTAACCCTTTAGAACCCCATCTCTCATTGAAGTAATGCTTTGAAGTTAAGTCCATACTTTGACAATGAGTGACAACACCTTCGATGGAAGGAATATTCCTCATTGTATTCTCCATCACTTGTTGCCGAAGTGTTACCAAGATACACTTTCACTTCAGCGAAGAGAGAAACCCAGCGATACAAAGATATAGCCTTAGTCCATCGCTTATCGCCGTAGTTGATTTGGAAATGAGAATGCTTTCGGCGATGGGAAAAACAAGTGATGGCACTAGATGTGGACACATGGAAAGATCACAACCCACCATTCCTTACCTTCATATCGCTCATCATAGTAATCGAAATAAACAACAAAATTTTTCTATGATGGCACTATATAAAGGAGAAACTCGTGTTCATCATGCTTCGCTGAAGTGGAAGCAAAAAATGAAAGATCTTTAGTGATAAGCAATATGAAAGGAAACAAGCATATTTCTCATCATGGAAATGAGACATTGAAACCAAACAACTTCTGCAATGCATGATGTACAAGAGAAAATCAAGGCTCATCACTCATCGTGGTAATGAACCCGATGGGTTGAAGGATTTAGGTGATGAGCAATACAAGAACTTAAGTGGTAGAAATATGCATGTGCATAAAGTTTGTTTTAAAAGAGGGACTGCCTAGGAAGAATGTAGGACCAGGGATTAAAAACTTAAGAAAATTTTACACAAAGGATGTAAAGGCCAAATAAGGCCGAATTATAAAATTTATAAAATAATTGAATCCCCAGGCCAAAATAATGAAGGAAATATGTGTGATGGGTAAACGGGGAACTCTAACCACAAGGGGTTGGTAACAAAATGAACCAAAAGGAATAACATATAATTGAGACAACTTGGAACTGGCCATAACATGTCAATAAAGGATTAGACCAAAAGACAAGGGTTTAGACAAGGGGAAAATATACTAAGTAAAAACCCACCCCTAACATAAAACTCTAAACCCTATCTTTGTAATTCAAACCAAAATCCACCAAAGTAAGGCATATTAGATCAATGGAACAAGAAATTTTGAGGGTTCCACCAGTGATTCATCACTCAACTCAATGCTTAATAACATATTAACAATAGTAGCCTATACAACAATGAACATCAACAATCGTTTAATGTGTATCTAGTAGTTGAAACCAAACTTTTTCTTCAAATGATAAAATAAATAATACAGACAACTGAACATCAACACATTACTGAATTTGGTTTTTTTTTATTGATTTTCACATGAAGGAATACATAGAGGCCTTGGTAGTGCAAAATCTTGCTCAAAGACAACTCTGCACAGAGCTGAGTTGGAACTTGGAAACTCATATTATCAAATATCAAATCACTGTATCACCTTTTCTAGCAACTTCCACTGTTTAGGTGCTAGAATTGTCATTTGTTCTAATTGATGTTGTTTGAATTGAAGATTTGTTAACATTTCATGATTGAAATTGGAACCTATCTTGAATTATTTAGTCAATTTTGCATTCAAGGTTATCAGTGGTTTGATGGAATCCAAATAGTTCACCACATTTTGGGTTTTGAGGAAATTGGTCCAAATTAATCTTCCTTGCACCCTCCATCTTCTTTTTGAAATCATCCTTTCCAATGACTTGATCATTTGTGCCAAAATCCTCTGGCAAACCAAGCTCTATGAAGTTCCTTAACATTTCATCCAACTTCTTCATCTTGTTTGTAGCCAGATTCACATATTCCTTTGTTTCATGCATTCTCAAACACTTTTGAATGATAGATGACAACATCATTGAGGTAGAAAGCCAATTATTAATCCCTTTTTATTTCAAATCATTGCCACTGGATTTTTAGATTGTTTTTTGAACTTGATTTGCAGATTTATCTAATGCCAACACATTTTTGTTGTCCACTAAATATTTGTTGAGCTTCTTATAATGTTGTCTGATAGCATCAATCAATTGAAAAAAATCACACAAATGATCAATCCTTTGAATTATTTCATCCCAGATCTTTTGTTTCATATGCCTCATTATTTCTCTACAAAATGTAGATAATTTATTTTGACAAGAGTTAATTTCATTTTTTTGCTTCCATCAACTCTTCCTCCAATCTCTCATTTATTTTTCTCTCTTTGTCTAATTTTTGTTCCCACTATGCATTTCCTTGCCCAATGCTTTGTCTTAATTTTTCTAAAGTGGATTTATCCTCATCATATTTCTTGTTGCTCTCATCTAACCTTTGCTTCAGTTCATTCACTTCTTTCTCATTTTGTTTATCCTCTTTGCTTGTTGATGTAGAGGCAGATTTTTTTTTTTTTTCTAATTCATTGCTCTTGTTATTGCTACTTTCTTCTTTGCTTTCTCATTTTCTAGGTCTGCTTGTAAATTTTCTATTTGAGTCTGCAAATTTTTTTCTCTCTATCTTGCTCTAGCAACGATATGTACTCCAATTCATTGTTCTTCTTTGATACATTAATTTTGTTAGTATTTTTGAGTTAGATAGAAAAATCCAATTGTAAACTACTCACTTGGAATTTAGATCGATCCATCTGATTTTCTGGTTTATTTTGAACTGTGGGAATAACTATTGTGTACTCCATGATTTATTTATTTGTGTCAAATGTTGTTAATACCATGGTTTTTGCAGGCTCTAAAGTTACAATGGATGCACTCTCCATCAATTGCTTCTTTTATTTTTTATACAAGTCTGATTTCCTTTTAAACTCTTCAATGTAATCAAAACCTGGGGATGCAAGAACAATGGAATGCTTGAATGGCGAAGTAATAGAAGTACATGCAGTTGCTAATGATGTCATAACCACACTAACTAGTAGTGGGGGAGTGCCTAGAAATAACTCCTTTGTGGTGGATCCACTGGTAGTGTGACTTGGACTTGTCAAAATCCTTTGCCTCTTCTATATGCCTTGATCACCTTGTCTTTGTGTGGTATCTTGTATTGTTGTCCTCTTGTGTGTAATTTTTTGTTGTAGCACATGTTGACCACTACTAGTACTACTATCCATACCATCGCCACTAGTGGCAGTGCCAATTGCACTAAGCTCTCCACCATGGGAATGTCCTTGTTGTGATTGTATCTAACCATGAGGATGAGGATTTGAAGCTCGAACAAATTGAATTATTTCAGATTTACTTGTATGCACTTGGTCTACTTTTTCAGCTCCAAGGCCAAATTTATCAATTGGTTTTCTATGCTCTACATCTGTTACCATCCAAGGGCCTTGTCCTTGGGACCCCAAAGGACCACCTTCATAACCCATTTTTTCAGCTATGGTTGCTCCTGAAGTATATGCTTCTTTTGTGGCCTCACTTAAACCAGGTTTGAAATTGACATGGCTTTGTTCTTCCCTATCATCATTATATTCATCATCAGTTTCTTGATCTTTACATTCATTGGTATGCTCTATATTCCAAAATTTTCTTAACTCACGATCTTCTTCATTATCTCCATGCTCTGCAAAAGCTCTTGGATCACCTAGCTCCTTCCTCATAGACCAAAAGGTAGTAATTTTTTATTGTGACCAATTTTTAGCTGTAAATTCCTTATATAGAGAATCTGGAATTTTTACTCTACTAGATGGTTTATCACGTTTTTCATAAAATTGTTGTACCTCCTGATTGTCTTTCGATGCAATGCCATAATTTATACTAACAATTGTTCAAAGGAAATACCTTTCTTAGTAACACTTTTCTCCATTGCTATTTTGACCTCATCCCAAGAATCCTTGTTTCTCAAGTTTTCAAGCAAGGGTTTACATTGATGTTGAATTCTACTTGCAACATTCCTATTGGACACAATAATTGATTTAATGGTGTCACATGGATCATACTGCCAGTGACAGACAATATCAAAATTAATTTTTTTCAAAAGATCATTTGCCACACTAAATGCTTTCCTCTCGAATGTGAACCCTCCACATGAAAAAGGTAAAGAAGGAAATAAAGTTTTCTTCTACTGATTGAAAAAGTGTAGTTCATCTGTATTCTTCATCAACCTTACATATTCCAATGCAAAAACCCTTTATGTCACATGTATTGGAAGTTTGTATGGCTCTACTCCCGATCCATAAAATCTTAGCATAGTATATTCTTCCATTAAGTACCAATCAACCAATTGTATTTCTTTTCCTAGTTGAATGCAATTTCTACATGACATATGTAATCTAGGAATTGGAGTATTTGTAATTGCTTGATGCAATGGAGCCAACAAGTAGTCTACAAAATGATTTTAGTTCCTTCGAGGATCATGCATCCTTATCTCAATGGTCCAATCATATACTGGAGCCATTTTCTTTTCCTGAGCATTACTATAGGGCTGAATCTGAAGCTTGTTGGTCTGAAACATTCCTCTAAATTTGAATAGAAAAAAATAACACAAGTAGGTTGTGAACCTAAATGTCTTGGTGGAACCTCCTTTAATCATTAAAAAATGTTTATGCATGGATTCTACAATGTGCTCACTAAAGTTATATTTGACATGTGGAACACCATAATGGATATTATATACCATTTCAAGGAGGCTTGCACCCACTTCCCAATTGCTAGCCAATTTGAGGCAAAATGCTAGCATGGAAATAATATCCTGCACCCATGGTCTAAAAATATCAAAATCATAAGGAGGCTTATGATTACCTTTCAATTTTTTTCTAATTGTATGTTATCCTGAACTATTTTATTTATGAAAGAATTTTCTCCCTTTCATCCACTACATAATCACTAGCAAGCTTTTCTAGGTAAATGTGGACATTTCCGAATTCTTTGGTTGTAAACCCAACACTTTTCCAAGATCTTCTACATTAATGGATAACAATTCTTCTTTTCTATCTTTATTAACAATTTCTCTTTTGTTATCATCATAATTTTGGGCACAAACCATGATAAATTCTAGGCAAGGGAAAACCTCATGTAACATCATGCACCCTAATCCAGTTACCCACGATGCACTACACCTATTAACTTGCATTTTCTATACAAACTTATTCTCAGATGAAAATCTAAGTTCTGAGGTACACCTAGCATAGATTTTAGGATCATAAATATCATGGTATTCATTAGTGAAACCTGGGGTTTTAAGCAATTTTGCAAAATGTATTTTTTAATCCAATTTTTCTCTAGTGGTACTAATGGTAGACATGCTTATACAATGTGAAATTGTGAATTCCCTCTTAGTCTTCCTTAATTTTTCTTAATTCTTAAGTCTCTCAACCCTAAAACCAAACTTCAAAGTTAGAAAAAATAAGATTTTAAGAAACGATGAAAGTTGAAACATAGCCCTAGGAATTTTGTCTTTCACTTACTTGGATTTTGGTTCTTGAAAATATTAATACTTATTGGCATGGAATGGATTTGTTGGATGTGGAACCCAGAATCTCCTTGGTGCGCTGCTATGAGCAATCTAAAATCTCCTTGTGTGCTGACCCTCTCACTTAAAAATAAAATTACTTAGCACTTAGCAGTAGAAAGTTTGCTTTGTTTTTGAATATTAAAGTGAATGAAACATTGAAACATCAACGTGTTGCTTTCGGACTACACAATTAGTACATGGTTTTCTTGCATTGACTATAAATTCTAAATCGTTGATCTTTGTAAATCTAACGGTTATAGGGTAATTTTGGAGGTTTAAGTTCGCAATCCTAGCACTCTATGCATTTCATTCCAGAATGCAACTAAAACCATACATCAAATGTTCATTGAATGGTTGAGTAACTTATGATATAAATAATAAACATGTGTTTTAAAGTTGTTTTAAAATTTAGTGCGCTAGGATTGGCATCAAGGCCAAGGGACTGGTAACTTAACATTGCAAAGGACTTAATAAAATGAATAATGATACTGAGAACCGGGGGAGAAGGTCAATGAAAAATTAGAAATCAATAACATTTCAGTAAACCCTAACAAGAGTGACAAATTTTAGTGTTTATAATGTTTTTTGTCAATTTTAAGGCAACTTTCTTTTTTCATTTGTATTACTTTATGTTTTAAATCTGCATGCAATTATTTCATAAATAGATAATACTCAATTTCTTAAAGGAAAAAAAATTGATTTGAATAGATTCATAGACACTAAACTCATAAATTAATTCTTTACTGTAAATGAATAATGAAGAATAGAACAACCATTTATTTTATTGAAACTGAATTACAATGTTTCATTATTTCATATCTTTTTAAAAATGAGTAGCTATAGAGCAGGTAAGCTCCTGTTTTGTATAAATATTAAATACCGTATGCCACTTTACATAGACACAATTTATTCCAAGCTATTGCTCGTGACAATGGATTATAAAAACTGATTCCAAGCTTTTGCTGGTGACAACGTAATACAACTGTGGCTCTAAAAATACAAATGCATAGGGATTTCTTGGCCAACAATGCTGGGGAAATGGGACATATGAAGATACAAAATTTACTTATTCTGATTGAAAACCAGAGTCACACAAAACATGAGGGGTAGTAAATTTGCTCCCATCTTTTACATGCAGCTTCCATGCACTGGGATAGCACTTATCTCCATCAGAGCTCCTCATCCTAGTTCAAAACCTACCTTAGAAGTCAGGTGAACTAGATCAAATTCTTTCCAATTCCACCCATTATGAACTTGAAGGAAATTGGTCTTTTACTCTGTAACTACATAATTGGAGGTAGGAGAATTTAGAGTATCCCCAATGATACCACATCATCTTCTTCCTTAATCCTTATTAACCCTACAAAATGAAAACCCTTGTGACAATTCAAAACATTGCACTCAATAGTAAAGTTTTTAGTCTTCAATGAATGATTTCAGTTGTGCTCACTATCCCTATTTATGGGCCACTAGTGCCACTACCAACCCAATCCCTGTTTACTCGTGATTCGTTTCATGTGTGAGGTTGGGTATAATGATAATCATGATTCACGCAAACCAAAAAACCAACTTAATTGATTTGTGTAACTTAAGCCTTACATTTACAATTAAAATGTTTAATTTTATTGACGTTTGGCTACATGCAATTTGTACCTCAAGTTGAAAAGCTGTCAAAATCACCACTCAAACGATATGGAATCATTACAAATATTGTTTCACTTGATCACTGGATTCTGATTAATGACATCATCATCTATAGTATAATGTACATTGTGCAGTTTTCAATATAAAGCTATCCAATCAATCTCTTCGGATGTTCATATGGCATTAATTTGCACCATTTCCCGTAGTACTTCGAGGCATTGAAAATATTGAGAATTAAATGAAAGGTAGAGTACTTCGAGGCATTGAAAAGAGTGAATTAAATGGCTTGTTTTACCTTAATCATTATCAATGTCCACTAATAAGTAATAAGTCACAATTTTTTTTTCTCACTTATGATCATAACTATATGTTGATAATTACTATTAGTTTTAAAAGCCACATTTTTATATTGATCAAAACAAAAAGGATTTAAAAGAATGGAGCCACAAAAAATATTTTAATTTAAGTAACCAAAGAATGAAGTACATAGTACATACTATATAGCCATCCTAGCCAAAAAACAACTAATTGTGAGAAAAAACTAGTCACAAAATACATATTACAAGAACTATTACATTGTACAATAAAATATACACGTGACACGTCACACAATTCATTACTATTTTTTTTTGGAACAATAGCTGAGGCCATCAACTGGGTGTTTGTTGATTGAGTAGAAGGTGAATTGAATTTAACAAAGTAACAACAGAGAAGAAAAGCGAATCACCCAAAACCTTCCTCCAAAACTCCAGACTCTTTAATGATTCATTTTTTGTATCACATATCAGACCACATCTCATATTAACCAGGGCAAGAGCCTGCATTGTAGAAGCATGCAATTCCACTTTCCAGAAGATTCCACCAATAGGCGCTAACCCACTTTCAAAATTGTAATGCTCCAGTGCCAACTCCAACGAAGAAATAGAGTAAATGAAAGGCTACAAATAACGTATTGCCAACATCTTCACCAAATCTTTATTGAGCAAAATTTCCATGCAGTTGGACAAGAAAGTTGAAGCTACCTTAGAATATAGAGCACGAGGGTTGTTCTGAAGCCATTCCCTACCCACAATTATTCTTATAGCATCCTCAACCTGCACACAAGGAATTGTAAAAACCATACCCAACTTTCATCTGTCGTATGCATCCTTGCTTATTTTCTCCCAAAAACATTTGGGTAGCATGACACACCATGCAGACTCCATATTACAGTTAAATTGAGAATAGAGAAGAAAGAAATCAAAGCCAAATATATTATAAATGATATGAAGAAAATCAAGTTGGTGAAGTATATATAGAAGTTAGAATGAAGACAATTACATCAACATTTAATTCACCACTTGATTAGTTGATGTGACAATATTATTTCGAAAAAAATGAGTCATGACTTTAAATCATTTAAAAATTATTAAAATGTCAACCATTGATTTTTGGAAATCTAACGGTTCTAGTGTTATTCTGGAGGTTTGAATTCACAAGTCTAGAGCTTCAGACATTTGCATCCGGAATGCAACTACATCCATCCATTGAAAATTCATTGAATAGTCATGGGTTATATTGATTTGCGCTAACATCTGGCTTCAGAAATATGGAATATCCTTCACACATATTTCCTTCATTATTTTGGTCCGGGGATTCAATTATTTTATAAGGTTGATAATTTGGCCTTGTTTGGCCTTTACATCCTTTGTGTAAAACATTCTTAAGTTTTTAATCCTTGGTCCTACATTCTTCCTAGGCAGTCCCTCTTTTAAAACAAACTTTATGCACATGCATATTTCTGCCACTTAAGTTCTTGTATCGCTCATCGCTAAAATCCTTCAACCCATTAGGTTCATTACCGTGATGAGCGATGAGCCTTGATTTTCTCTTGTATCATGCATCACAAAAGGTGTTTGGTCTCCTTGTCTTAGTTCCACGATGAGCGATATGAAGGTAAGGAACGGTGAGCTGTGATCTTGCCACATGTCTGCATCTAACAGTTCTAGTGTTATTCTATAGGTTTCAATTCGCAAGTCTAGTGCTTCAGAGATTTACTTCCGAAATGCAACTACAACCGTCCATCAAAAAATCATCGAGTCATGGGTTATATTAATTTATGCTGACATCTAGCTTCAGACATAATAAATATGTTGACACTTGTCCCCATTCCAGACACTTTATGAAGGAATTTGAATGTGCGGAAAATTTGTCCTGGAATAGCATTTGATATTTTCACCAACCACGCTATGATTTTTTATTGGCATACTAGTTTATTTTTCCACTGAATTTTTTTATTAGTTTGAGATTATGATTAATTCATCAAATTTTTTTTTATTCATTTGAAAATAGGTTTAATTCACCATTGATTTTTTTTTTTTGGTTTGAAAAAAAGTTTTAATCGCCAACAAAAATATATTTTTTGTTTTGAAAATAGGTTTAATTCGCTAATGGAAATATTTTATTGGTTTGAAAATAGGTTTTAATCACCAATGAAAATATTTTATTGGTTTTAAAAAACTTGCAATTTGCTAGGATTTTCCATAGACTTCTAGCGATTACAAAAGATTCTCCAATTGAGAATTTTTTTTCTTTTGAAAAATGAAAAAAATTGCCAATAAAATTAATATTTTTATCAGGAAGTATACAAGATTCACTAGGATTTTACACCTTCGCCGAAGGTGAGGGGTTCTTAAAGTTATCCATGGCTATAGAAAAGGATAGTACAAAAAAATTGAAACAAGAAACTATGGATACAGTGAGAGACATGACAGAGAAATTTGGGATGATTGTTGCTTCATCATCCAAAATAGCTCAAGAAAAGGAGCTTCGTAAGGATGAAGTTACTGATGCAGAGGAAATTATTCCTCCTACTACGAATCTTCTTGTTTTCAAAGAAGTTGTAGAAGAAGCAAATGATTATTTTGCAAAAGGGATTCCACATTTGGATGTTTTAGGGAATGTGGTTGATGATACACATGCTCCTTCAGAGACACCTTCTCCTCCAAAAGATACTAATGATGCCACTAGTACAAACAATGAAAAATAGAGTACAGGACAAGAGCAAGAAAAGGAGAAGGAAAAGAATACTGATGATGCTGACAAACAAAATGAGGAGAACAAATGAAAAAGAAAATGGAGAAGACAGAAAAGGAGACAAAGAAGGAGATGATAATAGAAAAGATGATGAGGAAAAAAAGGAGGATGAAGATAAAGAAACGAAAAAGGAAGACACCTCCAGAAAAGAAGACAAGGAATAAGAAGAAGAGAAAGAGAAGAATAAAGAAGGGACCGAAGTTGGAAAGAATGAAGAAGAACCTAAAAAGACAATGGAGCTAACAAAGTCATTTGGAGAATCCTCTAGTAATGCATTTATGGGTCTTTTGAAAGGACATATGAGGTTCCAACTGACCATTCCTCCTTAGTTGATTTAGCTCCTGTCACATCAAGGCTATGTAGATCTAAATAAGATCTCACCCATTTAGAGGATGGAGCTTGGAGATGCTTTTCTTTCCTCTGAAAGAAAGGAGATCATTGAGACTCATCAAAATGGGACTGAACAAATCAATGATACAATTAAGTTTCTACAAGACATTACCCTTGGTTCCACAATTGATAATTCCTTGACACCCATTGAAAAATTGAAGTTTTTAGTTGATTATCTCAAAGAATATGCCTCTGGTCTAAAGGAGCAGACTGAGAAGGAAGTGGAATCAAGACTTGCTGAGAAGAGACTTCTTGAGTTACAAGACAGATGCACATCTGCACATGGAAAGGTAAAGGAATGTTTGAAGGATGTGCAGGTATGTGAAGATGAATCCAAGATATTTTTCTTGTATTGCATGAGGTGGCTAGATGCCACTCAAGGAATTAAAGATTTAATGGAATCCATAGAGTCATAGATATCTAATGCCTCTGGAACCTTTGACCCTGCATAAGACAAAGATTACATCTGTTGGACTGCCATTATAGATCTACAAAGAAAATTCTTTACTCTTAAAAGGAATAAAGAGGATATAATAAGGAGATTTGGACAGCTTGGGGACTTGGTGAAGGCCAAGCACATTCTAGTATCCAATGACCTTACTGATGCAGAGAAGTTTGAGAAGATAAATCTGGTTCCAAGTACTCCAGAAGAAGGAGAGGAAAGCTTAGTTGAATTGGAAGCAATGTACAAGTCTCTTACCACAACTAAGAAGATTTGGAATGAAGGAAAAATTTCCTTCCAAATAATTCTTGATGAATTAGAAGGTGCCTCCTTCAAATGAACATTTTTCTTGTATACTATTTCATTGTTTTCACTTTATCTATGTACGTATATTCAGATCAAATTTTTGGGATAACTCTCAAAGGGGGAGTCAATATATTTCAGTCACTTTTTCAATTGTTTTAGAGCTTACATGTGTGTTACCAACATACCCTTTGTCCTTGATCTCAAAGGGGGATAATATTTGAGAAAAAAATTGGAATTGGGTAGAAGTTTTGATGAAGGTATAAGAGGAGATAATGTTTAGAGAAGGAGATCATGCATGCCTAAAGTTTTGGTGATGTATGTTTTGAATTTTGAAGACTCATTTTTGGCACATGTTGCCATCAATGAAAAAGGGGGAGATTTTTTAAAGAATGGATAAGACACCCTTTGATGTGTTGTCATTGATACCAACATTGTTTGTTGACAATTTTGTCTAATCCAGTAAACAATTTTTTGGTGACATCTTGATCCGATAATTTGGTCTGAAATTGCTTGTGTTATAATATCAACTTATAAGGTCATAGTATGATATTTATGACTACCAAATGCATCTATGATCAATATTTCAACGATTTTGGATGAACAGGCTGAAAGTTACAAGTAATAGAAGTTTGGCATAAAGTTTTTGGCTTTATACAGTGTAAATGGGTATGAGTAATCTAGTCCATATTCCTCTGGTGTTTGGATTTAGACTCTACAATTTTTGGAGATGGTTTATAGATGTCAATACTATATATATTCCATATGGACCATGTTTATTTGATCATATGGATCGTTGGTGTGTGATCACTTGGTATATTTTGTGATTAGGTCTAATTCTTGGTTGACCTAATACTTGATATATGTAATATGAAGATTCATATGTATTGTGGATGTTAAGGAGATATATTTAGATTTGTGCTGACTAGAATAAAGTGTTGCACGGTTAATTTGAGCATGGAGAAGTTTTTGTTTCAAGCATGAAGTCGATAAAGTGATTTCAAATTAAGATAGGGTTGCATCTAATTAGGCCAACTTAATTGATGTCTGCAGATGTAATAGGGTATATATGTAAAAAAAAATTGAGTTGTAGGAGGACATGAGGTGTGATAACAATGTAATATGATGTGCGCGAGATCTGATATTGTGTGAACTTATGAATTTGTATGTGCAAGATTAGTATAAGGGAATAATTGTTGTGAATGTTGAGTGACTGCTAAGTAGAGCAATATTTTTGTATTCAAAGCTTCAAAGGAACTGAACTCAACACAAGGAAGGTGCACCTTACATCAGTTCACACTTTGGCTATGTAGCCACTTTTTTTTTCTATCTATTTCTAGTTGTGAGCCTTATAAGGATAGTGTGTCTTAGCAGTGAGCCCATGTAATATCTTATAATTGATTATAATATATTATGATCTATTGCTCACCGTGGTTTTTCCCTTTTTAGATTTCCACGTAAAAATTTGGTGTTCATGTGTTATGTGGTCTTGTGATCTCTTTCATGTTTACATTCAAAATGTAGCTGGATATGCTTTGTTAATTGGATGGTTTGTGATTAATTGGTTATATAGAATATTGATTCACCCCCTCTTAGTATTCTGGGTGTTCAAAATTATGAGCGTAATATGATATTCCTAAGTATAATAAGGATAAGCACTTGTGACATGTTTAACCCTAACATAAATATTAGTTAATACACTAATCCATCTTAATTAGGATGAGGGGGTATGTCCCTACATAGTTAAGCCTATAAATAAGGAAGAGAAATATCTTCCATATCATCATATCATAAAATATTAAATTTTATATATAATTATATGATTATTTGAGGTCAACCCTTCAAAGTGGTCTTCTATATTTATGATTTTTACATTTATTTTCAACAAATATCATAACATTCTTCAAACTTATTCCAAATCGTTGAATCAGTCAAGAGGATTAACTAAGGAAAAATATGGGAAGCCATTCAATTTCCTTATCCTAGCTTAGCAAGTCCTAATAATGCCTTTAATTACCACCATTTTCAAATATTTAATCAAGGAAAATAGGAATTTGAAGACCTAAAGTGAAAATTTTAAGGTCATAGAAACGTTTCAATTATGTAGTTGTAGAGATCAATGCCACAAGTGCAATATTGAACTAGAATAGAGCAAAGGTTGATTTATAGTCTATCAGAACACAATAGTTATAATGATAGAAAAATATAGAGTTGGATTATAAAGCTTACATTACAATAGATTATCCACTTGTTGTATCTAGAGCTAAGTACACTTATGCTTCTTTGTCAATTATTTTACATGTTTTAGAATTATTTCAAGACTCAACTCTTTTATCTAAGTTAGTTGCTATATTGGTTGCTCAATAAATTGATTAGCCTAGATAATTTAAAAATGAATGTTTTATTTATTTTTAAATATATAGCTTATAAATTATGGATAACATATTAATGATAATTATAGTTAAATATGATGTACAAAACAAAATTAAAATTGTCAACGATGTTAATTCATAAGAGGCATGATGCAAATAGACCTATAACATATCTACTTGGGGGCTTCCCCAACAAATATTAATCCTTAATTAGGATGATGGTGGGAAATTCCTCGCCATGTGATGTATAAATATAAATGTGAGACATCAAATAGTTGAAATAGTTAAAATTACATTTTAATTATAGTTAAATTTAAAAATGAGAATTATTTCTTTTCAAAATATAGCTTATAAATTATGGATATCATGTAAATGACAATTATAGTTAGATATGGTTTGTAAAATAAAATTAAAATTGCCAATAATGTTATTTTATAAGAGGGATGATGCAAATACATCTACAACATATGTAGTTGGGTACTTCCACTACAAGGATTAATCCTTACTTAGGATGATTGTGGGAAAGTCCTCACCATGTGATGTATAAATATAAAAATGAGGCATCAAATAGTTTAAAACTACATTTTAACTACTGTGTTAGTTAATAGTAAGCTAAAGTGTATGGTTTTTAAACTTGTTCATTTATTAAGAAATAGGCTCAAATATTTTATCATGAATTAGACTAATATAATAAAAAAAATTCAAGTTAGGTATACTGTTGCCTTAGTTTTCGCCTCCCATTTTGATTATCTAAGTTTTAATTGTCATTGACAAAGTATTTTCCTTTTGAAATTTGTGTTGGCATTTGGGAAGGCTCCCATAACCTTATCGAATTTTGACAGGGTTATGCTAACCATTTTAGAAGTTGATAAAGTTAAGAAAAACCTTTTATGTAGTGTCCAAGTTGTTTTTTGAGTTTTGGTGTGGCTATTGTAGCCTTTTCAGGAGCTGACCAAGTTCTCAAAACCAAGTTCAAGTCCAAAGAATAATATAATTTATTTGATGGATGAAGTGGTAGGACACTTTTGAGAAATATTTATAGTTTTACTACATTGATCCCTCCAAACAATTTCACCATTCTGTCAGATCCAAATGCCAGTAACAATCCATCTTACCCTCATGTGCCAATGTAGTATTTCTCAAAGGGATGACAACCTAATGCATCTAAGGAAGGTAGTGCTGATGGAGGGAAATAAAGGAAGACTGAAAAATCCAAGGAAACACACGCTGATATGAACATAGAGCAGTTAGGGGAGTATGTGGCTAAAGAGCTCAGGAAGGTTAAGGTAAGTATTTATGCTTTTGAGCTAGTGAGAGTTCCTACTATCTAGAATACAGTTCTAGGATCTTTCCATTCAAATGCAGTTCCTCAAGAAAGAATTGCTAACCAAGTAGTTGGGAAAACCACTAGTTCACAAACACTCAAAGAACAAAGTCAAGCACAATTTGGGGATAAAGGGAAAGAAAAGGATAAGGGTAAGGTTGCACAAGTTGACACTCAAATGAGTCTATTCCAGGGAAAAATAGAAACTCCCCCTTTTCTAATTTTTGTTCGCGTCTTTGGGAAGAATTTACACAATTGTCTTTTAGACTCAAGGGCTTCCACGAATGTTATGCCTTTCGTTGTTTGCAGGGCCCTAGGTATTACTCCAGCCACTTCTCAAAAGAAGGTCACTCAGTTAGACAAAATAGAGGTAACCGTAGTGGGAGAACTCAACATGATTCCCATGCAGATTGCCTCAGATCCTAGAATTCAACAAGTTGTTAATATTCAGGTAGTCGACATCCTCGATACTTATGGTTTGATATTGGGTAGAGATTTTACCAAGGCACTAAATGGGTACACATCCACATATCATTCTCATATGTGGCTGCCCTGGAAAGGAGTCCCGAATCAAATCAAAATTGAGAAAGAACCTAGAATGAAGTACGTGATCACTGAATATCAGAAGACTTCCAATGAGATACTGGTATCTAAAGTCAGCATGGGGAATTATGTATTGGCGGCTCTTGTTTCAGAATCAGACACAGAAGAAATTCTCATGTTGCACAACACACTGGGGAAACTTACCACAAAATCCAACAGCGCTAGGGCATTAGTTGAATCTATGGAAGACAATAGTGATCAGGATAACGGTCAACTCAGCTTGTTGGACAACTTTCAAGAATTTATCTAGAAATGCATGGAAGATGAAATCTAGTTGGGAAGAAATATGAATTTTGAGGAGCTACTTCTCCCAAATTGGTGTAGAGTCCATAATGCTTCTCACTCGGAGCTCGAATGCTGCTTGTGCTAAACATCAGTGGAGAAAATAAAAAGATGCATCAATCCCACTCCTGCTACAAGGATTAATATACAAAGAACTCAAGATGACTCTAGAGGTAAGAACTCAATAACTTCTGAAGAGTCGCATGGTAGCAACAAAGTGAAAGGTAAATCAAAAGATACATGGACTGCCGACTGTTGGACACTTAGGTTTGATAGATCAAAGTCAAAACAAGGTGCTGGAGTAGGATTAGAGCTGATCAGCCCCAAAGGTAAAACCTTCTTTGCAACACACATAATCCAATTCAATTGCACTAATAATGTAGCCAAATATGAGGCCTTAATTCATGGATTGCTTATGTCGTTAAGAAAGAAGGTCAAGGTTCTGCAAGTATTCAGAGATTCAGAGTTGGTGGTTAGACAAGTCAAAAAGCAATACTCGTGTCATGACAGGAGAATGACTAATTACAAACACAGGGTATGGGACCTTATCAAAGGGTTCGATGCTTTCAACATTCAGTTAATACCTCATAGTAAGAATCAGACTGTGGATTCTCTGGCACAAGCGACAAGTACATTGCAGCCTTTGTCACTTTTAGGTTTGAAGAAGTTCACTGTAGAACTCACACCAATACCATCAGTGCCCAACAATATAACTAATTTCCAAGTTTTTGAAGATGATAAGCACATTCTAGATTTTATCACAAGCTTTGACGTGTTTGCTTCCTAGATAATTGATGAGGTAGAACCCCGAGAAGCCGAAATGGACCTCGAAGGAGTCATCAATCTGAAGACAAACACAATCCCACAGGGAATGGTTCAGCTAGAAAGGATATTTGATCTAGACAAGATTAGGGACTCAGAGCAACAAAGTAAGAAAGATTCAATCAAGGGTCAATGTGACACACATAATATGGACATCACTGACGATGTTAAGAATACCTTCATTGGGAAGGTGTGTACGCCAGAAGAAAGAAGGGGAATAATAGATGCACTCCACACTTACCAATATGTTATAGCCTAGAGTTATGAGGACCTAAAAACATATGATACCTCAATTATTACACACACCATTCCACTCAAGCCTAGCTCCAAACCATTCAGAAAAAAGGAAAAGACCAATCAATTCCTTGCTAGAACCCATCATTCAAAAGGAGGTGCAAAAGTTGTTATTTGATTGTATTATATTTCCAGTTAGGCACTCAACTTGGGTTTCTAACCTAGTTCCAGTAAGAAAAAAGAACAGGGAAATTAGGCTGTGTGTTGATTTCAGGAATCTCAATCGTGCATCAGAGAAAGACAATTACCCAGTCCCATCACTAGATGAGGTGTTACAAATTGTCAACAGATCCTACATGATGTCTATTTTGGATGGGTATAACGGGTACAATCAAGTCATGGTGCAATATGAAGACAAGCATAAAACTGCTTTCACCACAAAGTGGGGGACTTTTTCCTATAGTAGGATGCCCTTTGGGTTAATCAATGTTGGAGAAATTTTTTAGAGGGCCATGGACATCGCCTTCAAAGACATCATTGGTAAATGCATCATTATCTACATGGATGACTTGACTGTCTTCTCGAAGAGACGTGGTGACCACATTGCAAACTTATGCAAAGTATTTCATAAATGCAGGGAATTTGGTATTTCACTTAACCCCAAGAAATGTATCTTTGGAGTAACAGAGGGAAAGGTCCTCGGTCATGTCATCTCAGAGAGAGGTATATCCATTGATCCAGAGCGAATTGAAGCCATACTAAAAATTCAACCTCCCACCATTAAGAAAGAGATGAAATCTTTCTTCAGAAAGTTTAATTTTGTTAGAAAGTTTATAACTGGCTTCACATAAATAGTAAAACTATTAAACGCCATGTTGAAGCAGGATGTGAAGGTTGAGTGGAGCGCAGAAGCAAAAGAAGCATTTGAAGAAATTAAAAGGGAAATAGTTGATGCCCCAATTTTGGTAAGTCTTGATAACTCTAGACCTTTTTATATAGATTCCTTTGCTTTGGATCACTCTTGTGCAAGCATGTTAACCCAAAAATTTGACCAAGGAGATGAGCATCCCATAGCCTTCATGAGTGCTCCTTTAAAAGATACAGAGCTAAGATACCCCAATGTGGAAAAGTAGGCCTATGCTTTGGTCAGAGTTGTGAAGAAATTTAGGCACTATTTATTGAGAAATATGGTCTTCGCCATAGTACCTGACCCTACAATAAATATTTTGTTGATACATAAAGAATTGGAAGAATAGAGAGCTAAGTGGGTGACGATGTTACAGGAGTATGACATCAAAATTCAACCTATGAAATTGGTAAGGGGACAGGGATTAACTAAGACCATGGCAGAAATGGGTCTTGATCTCACAGCACAACATTATCACCTTCAAGATGTGTCACCAGGTGATTGGTATGATGAGATTGTCTACTATCTTTTGAATCAACAATGTCTGGATCACCTCAACACAGTGCAACAAAGAGCTTTGCATCTAAAAAGTGACAGTTTCATGATGAAAGGGGCTGTCTTATACAAGAAAAATCATGAGGGTTTTTTCCTTCACTGCCTCGGGAAGGAGGAAGCCGCAAGGGTAATGGCTAAATTACATGACAGGTATGACACGGCTCATGGCTCCGCACCATCTACTGCAAATCATATCCTAAGATCGAGATACTACTGGCCAACATTATTCAAGGATGCACACAACCACGTAAGAACCTGTCATGTGTGTCAAACCACAACAAGCAGAGAGAAGTATGCAACCCTTCCACTTCAACCGGTCATAGAGGTAAAACCATTTGTGCAATGGGGAATGGACTTCATTGGTCTAATCAACCCACCATCCTCTGTGGGCCACAGGTATATTCTTATTGTCACTGATTATTTTACTTGGTGGACTGAAGCTCTTGCTTGTAAGTAGTGTACTTCTGAAGTGGTAATTGACTTCCTCAAATCAGGTATCATTAATCATTTTGGTTGTCCTGTTGCTTTTGTTTGCGATAATGGTCCTGTGTTTGCTTCCTTGAATTTTTTTGGGTGGGCGTTTGATCATGGAATAATCATAAAGTTTGCTTCCAATTACTATCCACAAGGAAATGGTTTGGATGAATCCACTAATAAAAACCTTCTGATGGTCATCCACAAACTGTTAGAAAGAAACCCCAAATATTGGAACACCTAACTCAGATTTTCTCTTTGGGAAGATCAGACGAGACAAAAGGCTTCCATAGGGACCTCCCCGTACCACCTTGTATATGGTTTTGAACCTGTATTTCTTATTCAGCTTAGGATTCCCACTCTGCAATTCATTAACAATTATTATGATGAAGGGGATTGAGGTGAGGCTCGTTTGGCTGAGCTTCTACACCTTGAAGAAAAGAGAGATGAGGCACTCAAATTTTTTTCCAAGCATCAAGGTGTCGTTAAAAGGTGGTTTGATCGAAGGGCTCGTGTTAAAGCCTTTAGAATCTCTGATTTGGTCCTGTACTAGGATAAAGCACACAATAAAAAGGGAGAACACGAAAAATTTGATAAACTTTGGATTGGCCCTTTTCAAATCTTGGAAATATTGGGAGACAATGCTTTTTGCCTGAAATATCTCACTGGAGAAGATGTCTCGTTGCCTATCAACAAGCAATCTCTGAAGCATTATTTCCAATCTTGAGCTGTTTTGTAGCTCTTTCCCCTATAAATAGTTAGTGTAGGGTTTTGTTTCTTTTGGTTTGCTTTGCGTCCTTTCTGTTTTGGTTTTGGGTCTTATTTTGCCTCGGTTTTGGTTTGTCAGTTTTGGGTTGTGGGTCTCCCTGTCCTCTTCTGGGTGTGTTGCACTTGCGCTTTGATTGCTTGACTACCTGGGATTGTTTCAAGTATTTCTTCTGCAAAATTTAATCATTTTTTCAGTTTGATCTAGTAGAAATATTCTACTCAAGGACCTGAGTGCTAAAGTGAATTTTCCCTTGGATTAAGTAATCCTAGAAAATGCTTGAATCTTACATATATAAACACATATTAAAAGTCTTAAGGCTGTTGCAAGTTCTTTGGAAGGCTTGGCCAAGTGAAAAATCTTTTTTCTACTTCAGTGCCACTGTCGTTCTTAGCCTTGAGTGTGAACTGCATTGTCCACGAGTTGAAAAGGAAAGAAAAGAGTATCAAAAGAGGAGAAAAGAAAAGAAAGAAAATACTGAACATCAAAAGAATTAGATTCAACTTATCAGGGGTATCCAAATATCTCTATCGGGGCTATGGATGCCCAACTGGTAGTAGAGCTATGTTCGGGGAGAACTATAGCGATGACCACGTTAGGGCTACGGATGCCTAACTGGTAGCGAGGCTCCATTCAGGTTGCTTTTGAAGTTAGAATTCTTACGTAGCTTTGCCTTGCTAACCTCAGTTCTTTGCAACCATTGAGGGAAGAATGAATATATATGCACACACTATGATTCCAGCATGGGAAAGGTCTACTTGTCTAATTGGATTTGAAACTTTGTCTATTAAGTGACTTGATGTGGGGATCAAAACCAGAGTTATGGGTTCCTGATTCTAGTTTTCTATTGAAATGCTTCGAAGCATTTCACCAGTGGAGTCGCCATTTGTTGTGCATTTTTTAGCATACACGCCTTGCTGAGGTGGGGACCCTCTTTTCCTGCTTTGCTTCTGTCATTTGCTTGTCGTAGGGTCCTGACTTTGTCCCCTTAAGGGATAGGTCATTTTGGTCATTTTGGTCTTTGGTCTTGCTTCACCCTCACACTCAACATTTCGACCCCATCTCGATGCTCTTGATAGAATTTGAACTTTTATTGGGCCCTCCTTTGATGATCCATACTTAAAATTTCACTTTTGAAGGAATTGGCTAAGTCCAAGAGGAAAGTTCAGTTAATTCGAGCTATCTCGATTAGTCGAACCTTAATCTGGTCAGCTAATCCGAGGTTTCCTTGGATTAGCCAAAATTCCAAGCCTGGGCCCTTTGCTAAATCCATACTCTTTGGCATTTAATGTGGGATGTTTTGGGAAATATAGCCCCATTTGATCGATCATTTTTCCACTTGCTTTCTATTCAGTGTTTGATTTGGAAACTTTCCTTCTTGGTGCTCTACATTGCGACTCCATCGGTTTCCTTGTGTTCCATTCTAGATCCATCGTGACCATTTTTCCCATTCATGCATCGTGGCCTTTGTGATTCCCTTATGTTTTGAGATCGTTAAGTAGTCTTTTGGGCCTTGCGCATTTGAAGGTAAGTGGCTTGATTTTGTTTGCTTTCTTTCTTTCCTTCGGGATCGCTTTGGTTTCTTTGCACTTTGGATATTCAATGGCTCTTTGGTAACGAGTTGCGTTCTAGTTTTCCTTCTCCATCTTGGAATTTGGTTTTCATTTTAGCTTCATTGTCATATCTGGATTTGCGAATGGGGATATCAAACTCGTGTCGGGTTTGTGAGTTATTTTTGAAGTCATCACTTCTTGACGGATTTATAGGGCACGTCTGACTAAGCAAGAATTGGGGTATTGCTCAGGAAACCTTGTTGAGTGAGATACCAGTGTCATTTGAGGAGAAAAGGGTCTCATGCTCATCTGAGGGTCAACCTTTTTCCTATCATGTTTTAAAAACCCTAGCCCTAGCCAACGGATCTTGATAACTTGAGGATTATATTGCAAACCCTAGTTTTTTTCCTGATCAAATGTGATCAATGAACTCGAAGAATGATATTGAATTCAGTCATGACTTGGCATTTTGAACTGATCTAGTTTCATGCCTTAGCAAAAAACTGATTTGTGAGAAAGCTCTGTTAATTCGAGGTAGCTCGGATTAACCGAGCCTTAATCCAGCCAGCGAATTCGAGCTATCTTGGATTAGCTGAGTTTGGTCTTGTTCATGCTAGGACTCTAAATCAACCTCTCAAATTTTGATCTCATGGACTTTCAATGAACTTTCAATGCAACTCCAACTCCATAGATCATCAGGGAAAAGTAATTTTCACATCTCAAACATCATTCACCAAAATTCCAAGTCAAAATGAAACAAATAAGCCAATTTCGGCTAATTTGAGCTAGCTTGGATTAACCGACCTCTGTCATATCTTGCCTAGGGTTCCCCCACTTGGATTTGGATGGGCTTCTTCAATGATTTAACATTCGAATTGGTGTGAATTGATCTTTGGAATGGAGTCATTGGTTGTGTATTCATGGTTATTAAGATTTTAAGTGTGAAATGGATCAATTGCATTAGAACTTGCATTCATTGATTACTCATATGTTAGTCTTTCATGTTTGTTTCATTGATGAGCTTGACT
This sequence comes from Sequoia sempervirens, assembly GCA_007258455.2. Taxonomy (NCBI): domain Eukaryota; kingdom Viridiplantae; phylum Streptophyta; class Pinopsida; order Cupressales; family Cupressaceae; genus Sequoia; species Sequoia sempervirens. Next base: position 42,860 of record VDFB02387528.1, on the reverse strand, counting down.
GATCTTCACATGATTTCACAATGGCATCCTCAATATGTACTTTGAAATATCATGGGTGGGAAAGCTAGTATTGATGGAATATGTCATTGGTTGCATCTTGGTAATTAGTGTTTTCCTCTAACAGATGCAAGGTGAAGTGATTCCCGATAAGAAGACGAAGGCTGCTCTAGTGTAGGAGGAGGTCAGGAAGAGGCAGGAAAGAATGAAGTATGATTTTAAGGGCATTTGGCCAGAGTCTAGGATTGCATTAGCTTGGTCATATATTGGAGACACAAAAATGGGGCATATTGATTATGAAGATTTTCAACAAAGGATGTATGGTGACTCACCTACTCAGTTAGCTCAAGTTCTCACCCACACTGGCCTGGCACAAGCTGTTGGTTTCCCTCCTACCCAGTTGTGCCTAAATTTGATCTTGGAATGTGCAACACATTATGATTCTAGCAAAAGAATCATCATTGGTCTGCAAGGAAGAATCATGGAAAATCTCATGGAAGAGTCCATTGCAAAAGTTTTCAATATTGCTTCACACCACCACTTGATTGAGGAGATAAATATTGGCGAAACAACTAAGTTTTATGATGAAAACTGAAATAGAGCATTGGAGATCATGAAAAAATCCTAGATACTCAAGCCGAAACCTCATTACTCCAAGCTGCCCAAGCAACTGCACAAAAGTGACTTCAAAATGGAGTACCATGATATGATAACCCTTCTAGGCAGGGTAATGGGAACATAACAGGCTCACATCTTCTAGTCTTGGATGTTCTTCCCCATCACACGAATTGTGGCCAATAAGCATTATCACTGGGCAAGGATCATTAGTAAAAATTTGGATTCTCAGTTGAGAAGTGTGTAGGAAACCGAAAAATTCACTATGACATCGTACTTGGTGTACATGTTGGCACAAAAGAACAGGTACAAGGGTTTAAGCTGCAAGGGAGTGTTGGGAAAAGACAAAATCTGGGATGTATATCCTCAGTTATAGCATAAGACTTCCTATTTCAGAAGGGAAAATGGTGCCTTCTTCATGTTCATCCCCAGGTTGTTGCAAAATGCACTTCATGTTAGGGTAACCACAAATGCAAGGGATTTGATCAAGCAACATGAACAATAGTTCATACAATTTCCCAAGTTTTCATACATAGGAGTGCATGGATCCCCTGTTGTCCTACTCAGACTACCCAGGTACCCGGCCAACAAGCTACTGATGCTAGAACTAACAAGGCGGACGATACCCTTCGAGGAAATTCTACTGTTTGAGGTAAAAAAGAAAGGTTTAGGGTCTAAATTTCCATTGACAATTGCGACTCTGGAATCATGCCCTTCCATTCAAAGTGCCCAACATTTGGAAAAGGAAATGGTGTAGTTTGAGCTCTACTCCCACATAGGCAAGAATCATTTTGACCCATATGGTAAGGCTGTGAAGCTGGCTAACAAGACCTTTTGACATGTGGACCATATAGAGGACTACTGGGCAAATTGTAGGGATGACTTTGATGTTCTCAGAAGAAGGTTCTCTCGGATGCCTCTGAGGATGATAAGGATGTACAAGATAGTGGAAGTCCTTGATTAGGTGCAAGACAATGACGCGAACCTGATTCAACAACATGATTATGAACCTTATAGAAGCAATCCTTTGCCACAAATAAATTGGGCTGAGGAGGAAGCAACAAATCTCAACTAGATAACTGAGCCAGTTACAGAATATTCAAGACAATGGGTAAAAGCAAAGGTGCAATAATTGGAAGCTGATGGTGTCAAATTCACTTATGACTTGATGAGAGACATGGAGTCTCATTCCGAAGGAGGAACAAAGGGTGGAAAGGATGATGCTTCTAAGTCTCAAGGCGGTGAAAAGCAGGGAGGAGGCAAACCGGTGATTATAAAGAGGAGAAATAAAAGCCAAACACAGGTAAAACAAAGTTTGAAGTCATCTCCCATGGCTAGGAAAGCTCCTGAAGATGACATTGCAGACATGGAGGATGAAGCACCTCAACTTGTGAGGAAGAGACAACTTTTCATGGAAAGGGAAAAGGTGGAAAGGGCCAAGAAAGCATGTGCCGACGCCAATGCCCCCTCTTCGGCTAGGGTCATGGAGACAGACACTTCCGGGGAAAAGTCCCAAGTATATATAAGAAAGAGCCCTCCTAAGAATAATTCATCTCCCATAAGAGAAGTAGAGAAGGGAGTGAAAGGTGAGGAAATACTTGTTATTGATGACCAAGAGGAAGAGATGAATACGGGAAACAATTCCCCTCCTAAAAATGTTCAAACATCAGAGGAAGAAATTCATGGAGAAGGAAAAATATCCAACAATCCTGAGCAGTGTGAGTCGGAGGATGAGGAAGTCTCTACCCCTACCAACAAGGAATGGAAACAAATGATTCAGGAGTTGGGACCATCGAGATTTGATGCACACAATAGGAATGTAGAGCCTGGGGTACTTCAGGAGGAGCAATCCAAATCCCTGGTGAAGAATACAGGTAATGAGAAAGAGGATCAACCTTATATTGAAAAAGATGTGGAAGAAATTATGGATAGTCCATAGAAAGATAAAGGTGAATGAGAAGTTTCCTTGGTGGAGAGGAATTTTGAACAGTCCAATGTCCTAGAATGGCTGGAGAAATGAACAAGTAAGAAGCCTATAATCGTGCAGGAGGAAACTTCGAGTTGGGACACATTGTTGGAATTTAGTGGGGACATCCCAAGCAGAGAAAAAGGGCATATACAGTGTCAAAGATTGCACGTGATGAGTTTAACAACAAAATTGTACATGTGGAAATTCCTCCAATTGAAAAGTTCAAGGATGAAGTTCGACCATCAGATTACTGAATACAGACCATTAACCTGGGGCCAACTACTAAAGAGTAGGAAAGGGAAGAATTCTAGGACTCTTCATATGAAATTCTTAGAAGGTTGGACAGTGAAAATGGAGAAAAGGAGAAGTTCAAGAAGCAGTTGAATGATGTCTATAGATATGTCCAACATCTAATGAAACCAATACAGGTCGTAGGCAGTGAAAGTGCAATTCCCGAAGGATTGTTGCCCAGGGAGGCAATTTCTAAAATTGAGAGGCTAAAGGGTTATGTTCATCATACCCAGGAGTGGCTCCAGGACGTCAGTAAGAGAGGGGATGGGGCAATTGAAAAATTTCTCCAAGTTCATATAGATGCTTCAGATTTCCTTCTACATATTTCATAGTTTACTGTGGACTACAAGAAGTTTAATGAGTCAATTGTGGATGAATTGAAGAAGGTTCTGCAAATACCAAAGGATGACTTGGCACAACTAGACGTCTCCCCTCGAGATGTGTTTGACAAAGTGAAAGGATGGCTGGAAACTTGGAATTATAGAAAGGAACTCCTATTGAAGGTCCTAAAGAAGATTGCAAAAATACAAGGGAAGCTAAAAGAAATAAATGATGGCTGCATTTATTTTCTTGAAATAGTGACAGGAAGGAAGAAGTTTGGACATAAAAAATATGAATTTAACAACATTGCAGGCATGGTGGCATGCAGTCTACGCCCCTTTTGATAGTGCTCTAGTTGCGAAAGAACATCTAGAAGACACTGCAATATATATTTCTTGGTTGGATAAGTACCATGAGTTGCAAATTGAGTGGAATAGGGAAATTCCATAGTACTTGGATGAGTTTAAAGGGTATAAGGCCAAAGTCAAATTCATTCCAGTTCCAGACATAGTGGAAGGAATTTTTTTTTCTGGAAATAGTTAAAGATTTGATTAAAAAGTTGGATGCTGATAGGGTAGAGGGAGCTGGACAAGTTGTTGCCACGTAGGATTCATGTCAAGCAAGTTGGAAGTGGCGTTTTTCAGTTACAATTCCTAAATAGAGCATGTTCAAGGGTTTCAAGGTGCATTTGGGACCCACTGGCAGGTTCTGGTGACCTTTTTTGTCCTTTTCCGGATTTATACTTGGTCAACCTTGCATGGCCGACCTTGACCTACCAAATTCGAAGGCATGGCTGCCCCATTAATATGAGCCCTATTCTGGGATGCCCAAGGGGATTCTTGCCTATAAATTTAAGCTCTTGCTTCATTCTTGAGGGTTAGACATTGTTAGAAAAGTTGAGCATCATTGTAATAGTAGTAGTTGAGCTAGAAGTTAGAATTTCTTTGAGGGCAAGTGCTAAAACATTGTGAATACTGAATTGTTTCAAATCTGGGTGATGCAATGTAAGTAAAGACATTGTCTTTTGGTGATCTTTCTTGTGTTGCCTCATTTTGCATGGTTCTGGTTATTCCATATCTTTCAAATTGCTACAGAGTTATCATTTGCATGTTAGATTTTAGAGTTGAAATTGGATGCAATAGTGTTTTGGGTTTAATATTTGAAGTGTGTGAGCGATCTGTGGGTCCATACTTTTAACAACTTGCTGATTGCAAGTTATGCAAAGTTAGCCTGGGCCTTGATTTTATGTGTTAAGTTCGGTTGTGGGTGTTTGTCCATTTCAATCATTTGATAAGGTTTATTTGTATGAATTCTTATGATTTGAAAATCCTTTCATTCCTTAGAAGATTGCACTACTTCTGTGATACTACAAGTTTAACCTGGGTTCAGCAGAATTTAGTTTTAAAGGATTGGTCCACTTCAAGTATTGAGTCATCTACATTATTAATCTTAGGATTAGTTTACTTTCTGACAAATCTCTTCAAACCCTTTTACCTTTTACCATTTCTTTCAAAATATGGGTTAGTTTTAGGATTAAAGGCATCAAAATATTAAAAAATTTGATGAGTTTGAAACTTCCAATCATTGCTACGTAAGTCCCCTTGTGATTACCAACATTTTCACATATTATCTGAGCTATTTCTACATTGTCAAGACCTGATGTTAGAGACCTTTGGGTTATCTCTTAAGGCTTGTTGATAGAGATCTACCTTTCAAGAGAGATAGGATATCATATTCTGTCTGAGTTGTTTCTGTACAAAAAACACCATCAACAGATACCAAATTATGGCACACAAATTTAAAAGATTTATGGGACATGATAAACACAAAAGATAAACTTCATATTATATAGAAATTAGTAGAAAGTGGGTTATTGTGAGCTAGTGTATTTATTGTTGTAGTTCAATGCCCTGATTTGGTCCGTGTTCATTAATCATTATGATTCTCAAACATGGGAGGTAAAAATGACTGATAATAAGAGTATAGATCAGCTTGATAGGGATTATTTTTAGTCGTTCATGATATTACCTCAAAGAGACGTATATGTAGTGTTGCAAGTATGAGTAGTTAGTGTTGTCATTGATTTCAACAAGCTTGGGGGAGATTGTTGCAAGCTTATATTTGTGTTATCATTAATGAATGGTGATGATTGAGAAGTTGTGTTGATGCTTTGATTGGTTTCATTATGTTGTTGTTAGTAAGTGCGACTAGTGTCAACCTCTAGTGTTGATTAGATAAGATTCTATTGATGGATGTTGTTAGTTTAGTGATGATTAGGAAGTGCTAAAGATGATGAGTATATGTCTCTGGTGCTTGGTTTCCAAGTGTTTTCAAGAAAATTTGAATAAAAGAGGAAAAAATGTGTTGCAGAGGTGTTCTGGTGTACAGTGTTGTGTTCTAGTTTTACTCCACATTTATTCTATGTTGAAGATATGCTTGTACAGTTTGGATATGTTGGTTAGAGGTGTTTAGAGGTTCTATATCTAAAATATCTTGGTTTGGATAGTTGTGCAGAGAGAGTTTTGTTCACTAGTGTGTGAACTATATGTTGCGATGGTGTCTGGGGGAAATGGTTTTGCTCTGCATTTCTCCGTAGTTTGGTTTCTAGTCTTTCATTTCTGGAAGTGTACTAATAAGGTTCATATCTACCTACAGTTGTTCATGGTTTGGAGACTAGGAAGTTGATTTTCTTGAGTTATAGTGTATGGAAGGTTGTTTGAGTGTATTGGGTCTGCACATTCTTCAAGTGCAAGTTGTTGTGAAGGAATTTGTTGGATTTTAGGGTGTTTGTGGAATACTCTAGATTATATTCAAGTGTTGTGTGTGGTTCATGAGTCATCTTTTGATTTAAGGAAGTATGTACTTAAATGTTAATGGTGTTTACATTGGTTTGACCGACCTTGGGTGTTTACACTAATTATCTATTTGTTTCGATAATTATGGAAGTGTGGCATTGTGTATATGTATGATTTGGGTTTGAGTTAAGAAGTGGAGTGACCTATTTCATTCCTTTCCACCGTGGGAATGCTTAGTGCCAACCTAATTTGAATTTTCACGATTAAGGTGCATAGCCAAATTTGGAGAAAATTTTCAAGGTTGAAGAAGGTATAAATAAGTGTTGAGTTGATGAAGAATTAAGTAGTGAAGTGTGTGATGCAAATTATAGAGTTGTGAAGTGCGAATTTGTGAAGCATAGTGCGAGCTTAATGAGTTAGACTACTGGAAGTAGTGAGCAGAAGGTGTCTACAATCTTCAAAGAGACTACAAATGTGTTGGTGATGTTGTGGTGGATCTTTTCTATTGTATTGAGATGGATTTATCATTGTAACATTCTTCTTTATTATTTTTTGTAATTTGGTAGTGAGCCTTCTTTCTTTTGGGCAATTAGACCTCAGAAAGTGAGCCCTTTGTATTCGATGTTGCAATTACTTTATATTGTGAGCTAATTCCCACTATGGTTTTTCCCTTCTTTGGTTTTCCATGTAAATCTGGTATTCTACCGTGTATGGTGTTGATGTGTTTCAGTTTTTGTTATTTGATTTCATGCTAAATCATTCTAATAGATTAAGGGTTAATTATGTTAATGTGGATCTAAATATTTATGAGGGTTTTGAAGTTTTAATGTACAATTGATTCACCCCCTCTCAGTTTTCTTGTGTGCATTCAACAATTGGTATCAAATCAAGGTTCCTTGGAAGAAATATTAACCACTTGAGGTAGATATGGGTTGACGCACAAGAGGGATGCTCCTTTGTTTGATGGATCAGACTATGGTTTCTTGAAGACAAGGATGGAATGTTTCTTGATATCTCTTGTATTTAGAGTTTGGAAGTCTGTGGAGACTGGATATACTATGCCTGCTGGTGGTCCAAAAATTGATGATGAGATCAAGGCCTATGAGAACAATAGTAAAGCAAGGTATGCTCTTTTAAGTGCTCTTTCTAATATTGAACTTGTGAAAGTTATGAGTTTGAAATATGCTAGAGAGATATGGATAAAGTTTGAAAGTATTTATGAAAGAGATGATAAGGTCAAGCAAGCTAAGATGCAAAATCTCAAGATCACATTTGAGAACTTTCAAATGTTTGAAGATGAAAACATTACAAGCTACATGCAGAAGGTGGACTAAGTTGTCAATTCCATCAAAGGTGTTGGTGGAAATCTTGAAGAAGAAGTGGTAAAGAAGGTATTGAGAACTCTTCCTAAATCTTACAGTCATAAATTTTATGTTATTGAGGAAGTTCAAGATTTAAGAAAATACTCTAGAGATCAATTATATGGTGCTTTATCTACTTTTGAAATGAGAGAATTTGGTACAAGTAATGAAAAAGTTGAGATTGCTTTTAAGGCTAGAGAGTTAGAAAGATTGAGGAATCAAATGAGGAGGATCTTGATGATGCGGAAACAAATTTTGTGAGGAAAATGAAAAAGGGTACTGGTAAATATAGAGGTAAGCCACATTTCAAATGTTTCAGTTGTGGTAAGATAGGTCATTATGATTCAAGATGTCCAAACAAAGCTTTTAATGACAAGAACAAAGAAAACAAAGGTAAAGCAAATAAAAAAAGATTATGTTAGAGAAGATTCCAATATATCTGATGATGGATCTAGTTATGGGCTTGATGAGGATAGCGAATTCTTGTGTTGGTGTGAATAAGTGTCTTGTACCTAGTTAATTCACTCACTAGGGACTTAGGGGACATATTCACATGTTAAGTTTACTTATGTCCTAAGCTTCTTTCTAGAAGACTTAGTTGTCATGTCTAGATCTTATCTTTTTGACTTTTATGTCAAGTTAGTTGTCTCATGTCATAAGATTAAGATACTTGTCATAATCTTATACCATCTTATGTCTCACCTTAGCTATATAACCAAGGGGTTCTCATTTGTAATTCAATATATTCTTGAATAATTAATTCAATTGTAATATTGAGCATTACATATTGATCTCTCGTGTGCTTTCATGAAGTTCCTAGATCTTGGGTGGCTATAATCTTCAACCAAATATTGCATGGTGTAGAGTTATTCTATACCAACTCTTACATGGTATTAGAGCTTGTGGGATTGATTCTTGTTAGTCATTATTGAGAGATCTTGGTAAATCTTGAAAAGTTGAGTATGATCTCTTGCATCGAATGATGATCTGGAGAATAAAAAAAAAGCTTGAAAGAAATACTAGATTTGGGGGTTTCCTCTTTATGGTTTTGTATTATAGGTTCAAGTCAAATCTTTTTGGTGCAAATCTGAGCTCACCATTAAGATAAGAGGGTTTGAGAATGTTAGTTTTTCCTTTTATTTCATTCAAAATGGAAATTCGAGGCCAGATCTATGAGGGTTTGAAGCTAAAGAGTGGTTGCTGAATCTAGAAGGTAGCTACAATTTTGGAGCACTTTGGGTTAAAACCGACCCTCCATCGCATCCATAAGGGCCAAAACCCTAAGATTGACTGTCAAATTATCAAATTTGGAGAAAGTTGTTCGTCGAGGTAAAAGTTTTTTTCCTAAGGAGTTGTATGACCCCCTAGGTTTCCATTAATGTGTTGTACCAATCACAGTCCAAAAAAAATCCATGGGTCAAAAAAATTTTGAGGTGAAAAAATTTTATTAAAAATTTGAGATTTTTTTATAGTGTTTTAGGAAATTTTTAATAAAAAAATAAAAAAATTTATAAAGTTTACGATTGTAGACTTGCCACATGGGTCGTACCAGCTGGCATAGGAGGCGCCACATGGTGCATGCCTAGTGATCCACATAGGTGTGAACCTTGCCACAAAAATTCACTGAAAATAAAGAGTATATCAGCGACATAAAATATTCTACCACCGATCCTTTGAATATTCCATCGACAAGCCACAGATTCCACCGTCGATGATTACAAAATATTTAGGAGGGAATATTCTAGATTCTAGCATATTCTGAGGTAAGAGGGAATATTATTTTGATGGGCAATAGGCTATCAATTTTAAGCTAACACTCTGCTAACATCAACATTTTCAAAAAAAATTCCCTCCTCTCCAGTGCGCTTTTTGATTTTGTAGTTCAACTTCAAACGACCATAGCTTTCTCATTCGACCTCCTTTTCTCGAGCAATTTTTTTTTATTTAGGGTAGAATTTCATGATCTTTGCAGTGGTGTAATCAGATTTTGATTTTAGTGACCATTTTTTAAGAAACTATATATTCTCACAAGTTTTGCTGACCATTCTCATTTTCAGAACTTGAAGAGCTTTGTTCTTGCTCCTATAATAACAATTTTGGGTGATTTTTTTTGAAAGTGCATATTTTTTTGTGTAATTTCTAGTGGTGTGATCAGATTGATATCATTCTTTGTAAAAAATTTACTTTGAGCCTGTGGCCTAATTTGGCAATCTTAGAGCACTAAGATCAAGTCCACTTCGTTGTTTTTTGACAAGTGGCACCTGTAATCGCACTAAGTATAAAGTGCCAAAAATCATATTGCTTGAGGGGTTTCTTGATTGAGTAATTTTTTGGGGTGGGGTAATATTGTAGTGGTTGATTTCATTCTTTTTCTTGGTTTGTGTTCTTTCCATGGGGAAATCACAAATTAAACTCCTAACTCCATATAATTATGCTACATGGAGAAAATTAGTATGGAATTCTCATGATGAAAGGTATAATAGGCTATCTAAAGGAAACCATTCCTCAACCTACTGATGCTAAAGAATTGGAAAAATGGGAGCTTGATCATGAGAACACACTTGGATGCATATGTTCATTAGTCTCATTTGATTTACAATTTCATGTTGGATCATGCAAAATACCTAAAGAGGCTTGGGAGGATTTTGAAAATTGTATGGTAAAATTGATAAGATTAGGGGATATCAGATTGATAATGATTTGATGAGTTTTGATCCTAAAAGTTTTAACCACATCCAAGACTACATCTCCAAAGTTAAGCAACTAAGAACACAACTGAAAGATCACAACATTGATAAGGAGGATTTACAATTAATTATGAATGTGTTATCCAAGCTTGGCCCTGAGTATTCAATGTTTGTTTTTGGATTTCGTACCCATTTAATTTCTACGAGAGAATCATATGTTGATACTAAGTTTATTGAATTTGCAAATCTCCTAATCCAAGAGGAAGCTAAGTTAATGAGCATGGGTCTAATCAAGTCTTCCAAGTCACAAGCATTGTTGGCTAGTGAGTCTAAGGTATAGAAAGAATCAGGCAATCTTGATAAGAAGCAAAAGAAGAAAAAGAACAAGCCACATAAAGAATCAAAATTCTCTCCCTCTAAAGGGGAATCTTCTAAGAAGGAGAAGACTACATGTGCATATTGCAAGAAAACAAGGCATGATGAACATCAATGTTATTCAAAATAGATTGATGAGTTGAAGCATCTTCTTAATAAGTCTCAAATCAATTCTTCTTCATCATCAAAGGGTTCATCTTCTTCTTCTTCTTCATAAAACTCCAACAAATTCAAGGGGCGGGCACTTGTTGCAATTGTAGATTTAGAGTTAGAGAGGTAGATACTTGATTCAGGAGCCTCACATCACATGGCTTCATTAGAAAGTATGTTCTCTGCATTTGAGACTTGTTCATCACCACACATCTTGATGGAAAACAACACATATATGCGTGTTTGTGGGAAGGGATCCCTTCACATGGATGACAAAGCATTCAATGATGTTCTATGTGTGCCTTAATTTTTGACCAATATCCTTTCTATCTATTAGATCACACATGGTGGAGCAGGAAAGAGTGTTGAGTTCACACCAGATTTTATCATAATTTGATATTTGCATAGCAGAGATATAGTTGCAGTTGGGGATGTTGATCACCAATCTTGAGTTTACACCTCACATTTTGCTCTTGATGATTAGATAGATGTTCACATTGAGGCATCTTGTGTGGATACTTTTGAGGAGATTCAGTATGGTCATTTAAATCTTGGTATTGTTTCATCTACTGAGGATCTAGTGACATGTGTTGATATTCCATCTCCTTCATGTATTGTTGTACCTGATGATGCTTGTGTTTCCATAGTTTTGGCTCCTTATAATTCATTGTAGCAGGACACACATTGACTTCCAGAGATGGCTACTTGGGATGAGTACTTGAAAAACATTGTTGGTTTATTTTGTGAGCCCCACATTTCAAATTTGGGAGACATCATTGATTGCATTCATCTTCTCTTTGATGGAGATGATCCTTCTTCAGTTGTTGTGAGGGAACACTCTGACCCTCTTGTTCATTCTCTACATGATCATCCTTTTCACTTTGACATGAGTGTGGATAATTTTTGACAACATTGGGAGGATGATTCTTTGTCTTTAGAGGAGGTATCTTTATCTTTGGATTATGTTCTACAATTGTTTCTAGGAGATTTTGGATTGTCTTCTTCGGCAGTGTGGCCTAGAATGCCTGTTTGGAGTGTGACAACTTTCCACATCAACATGGAGACAATTGAGCATTCTTTAGAGACATCATCCATCATCCTTCTTCTTGCATCTTCCTTTTAGGAATGGGAAGACATCCTGCATACCATTTTGGTTTTGTTTCTTCCTAAGTGGAGGAACATTGTTCAACGCTTTTGGACCATCTTTAGCATTCAATGTCGATATTCTACCATCATTGCAAGAGACTCAACATTGAGGGGGGATGCATGGTCTCTCTTATTCTTCTCTCTTATGGGGGGTTTTGGCCTTCTCATTCTTCATTGAGAGTATTTTGTTTCTTCATCTCTCTTTTGGGAGGAGTTTTGTCCCACTAGGTTTTCTCCTTTTCTCTATTTGTGAGAGATTGCATTTGCAATTGTACATGGGTACCTAACATGGCCTCATAGCTAAGATCCATCCTTGCATCTTTGCATAATAATATTCTCCCTAAGTTGCACTTAAGGGGGGGTGTTGGTGTGAATAAATGTCTTGTACCTAGTTAATTCACTCACTAGGGACACTCACTAGGGACTTAGGGGACATATTCACATGTTAATTTTACTAGGTCCTAAGATTTGTCTCTAGAAGACTTATGTCATGTCTTTTATGTCAAGTTAGTTGTCTCATGTCATAAGATTAAGACACTTGTCATAATCTTGTGCCATCTAATGCCTCAGATTGGCTATATAACCAATGGGTTCTCATTTGTAATTCAAGATATTCTTGGATAATCAATTCCATTGAAATCTTGAGCATTGCATATTGATCTCTTGTGTTCTTTTATGAAGTTCCTAGATCTTGGGTGGCTATAATCTTCAGCCAAATCTTGCATGGTGTAGAGTTATTCTATACCAACTCTTATAGCTTGTTCATGGCTATTAAAGATGAAACTAATTCTGCTAACTCTAAGAGATGTGTGAAGGAAAGTTCTCCAAAAATAGTTCACAATGCTATGGTGGCCGCTCTTCATGCTAGAAAGGAAAAGAACTATTGGATTATTGATAGTGGATGCTCAAATCACATGGCCGGTGAAAAAAATAAGTTTGTTAAACTTGAGAAATATGAAGGAGGTCTAGTTAATTGTCAAGATGATAGATTTGCTAAGATATGTGGAAAAGGTTCTATCAGTTTTGATAGAAAGCATTATACAAATGATATTATTTATGTTAAGGGTTTGAGACATAAACTCTTGAGTGTTGGAAAAATGTGTAGCAAAGGATATAATCTTATGTTTTAGGATGATGGATGTGAAATCAAAAAAAGCTCTAGAATTGTGGTTACTACTGGAAGAAGGACAAATGGAAATGTTTATCAACTTAAAGGTGCTGATGATCATCGATTTATTACTTAGATTAATGAAATTTGGCTATGGCATAGAAGGATGTGTCATATTGATTTTGATTGCCTAGTGAAGATTAGCTTAGTTTAAGCTATGAGAGATTTTCCAAAGATTACGAAGCCCATTAATGTTGTCTACAAGGAATGTCAAATTGGGAAGCAAGCAAGAAGAAGCTTCAAATTCAAAGATCAATCTACCACTAGATTGTTGGAACTAGTGCATACAAACCTTTGTGGTCCTACAAGAGTAAGAAGTCTTCAGAGTGATAGGTATTTCATGCTATTTATTGATGATTATTTTATAATGACATGGGTTAATTTTCTCAAAGAAAAATAAAAAATCTCTAGATAAGTTCAAAGCATTCAAAGTTATGATTAAGAATGAAATGGATATGAAAATCAAGTGTTTGAGGTATGATAGAGGTGGAGAGTTCACCTCCAATGAGTTTAATAGTTTTTGTGAGAATCATGGGATAAAGAGGCATTTATTTGTCCCTAGGAATCCTTAGTAAAATGGAGTGGTTGAAAGAAAGAATATGACTATTCAGGAAGCTGCAAGAACAATGATGAAAGATGCAAACCTACCAGAAGTTTACTGGAGAGAAGCAATTCATATTGTTGTCTATATTCTTAATAGAGTTAAATTAAGATAAAAAAATGGAAAGACTCCCTATGAGTTGTGGTATGGAAGCATTCCTACTGTCAAATAATTCAGAGTGTTTGGAAGAAAGTGCTATATTAGAAGAGATGAAGAGAACTTAGGAAAATTTGACACAAGATCTAATGAAGGTATCTTCCTTGGATATTCTACAAGAAGAAAAGCTTACCGATGCTATAACAAGAGATTGAAGAAGATTATTGAGAGTGCAAGTGTCAAAGTGGATGAAGACTTACAAAAGAATTTTGTGGTGATAGATGGATATGAATCAGATGAGTCCTCTCATAAAGAAAATGATAGAGATGAAGATAAGGAAAAAGAAGTTCAGATTGAATAGGAAGAAGCTTCGAAAAGGATTCCTAAGACTCCTAAGTATGTGCAAAAAAATATTTTTGAAAATCAGATCATTGGTAACAAAAGAAAGGGTGTTTTGACAAGGAGAAAAAATACTATGGTTGAAGAATAGTAAAATCTATGTTTACTCTCTAAAGTTGAACCTAAAACAGTGATTGAAGCATTCAAGGACGAGAATTGGATCAGGGCTATGGAGGAAGAACTGATGCAGATTAAGAAAAATCAAACTTGGGAACTTATCCCAAGACCAACAAACAAGAATTTTATTGGAACTAAGTGGGAACTCCATAACATGGCTTGTGGTATCAAAAGGATACTAATTTTTCTCTGAGTGCTTATACAGATGCTGATTGGGCAAGTTGTGTCAATGACAGGAAAACTAAAAGTGGCAGTGCATTCTTTCTTGGATGCAGATTGGTGTCTTGGTTGAGCAAAGAGAAAGATTCAATATATTTATCTACTAAAAAGGTAGAGTATATTGCTGCAACATCTTGTTGCACACATGTCTTCTTGATGAGGAAAACCTTGAAGGATATTAGAGTTGTATACGATGAACCAATTTCTATCTTTTGTGATAATACAAATTCTATTAACATTTAAATGAATCTGATGATGCACTCAATGATAAAACATATCTCAATCCAGTATCACTTTTTGAGAGAGAAGATTGTAGAGAATGAAGTGAAGCTTTAATATGTGCCTACAAAGGATCAGGTTGTTGATATATTCACTAAGGATCTTCCTAAGGATACTTTTGAGTATCTTTGGGAGAAGTTGGGGATTATTACCCCCCCTTATTTGAACTAGATGCATATGGATATGCATCAGTCCAGTGGATTTCAAGATTCATTCTTTGTTTTGGACTGATGTTGGAGGATACCTCTTTGGGGGAGTAGGTAGTGTTTTATTGGTTGTTGTAGTCAAGGGGAGTTAGTGTTGGTGCAGGTTGGTGTTGTTAGCTATGTCAAAGGATATGTGCAGTGGTTTCTATTTGGTATAGTTTGTTGTGTGCTCCTAAGGGGGAGTATGTAGAGTAGTAAAGAGAGAAAGTATGTATGTTTGATGTCAAAGGGGGAAAGAGATACAAATGTTTTTCCCTTTTCCATTGATTTCCAAGGAGGAGAGAAGCAATGTGAAAAATGTTCAGTTGTAAAAGGGGGAGAGAGTAATGTGAAAAAGAAAGAGAGTAAGTTGGTATGGAGCAGTGTGTTGGTGAACAAAGCTATTTGTTGTTGTTGATGGTTGTTCACATCATGTGTTATCGTCAATGACAAAGGGGGATATTTTTGCAAGTATGAGTAGTTGGTGTTGTCATTGATGTCAACAAGCTTGGGGGAGATTGTTGCAAGCTTTTGTTTGTGTTGTCATTAATGACCTATGATGGTTGAGAAGTTGTGTTGATGCTTTGATTAGTTTCATTATGTTGTCATTAGTAAGTGCTACTGGTGTCAACCTCTAGTGTTTCTTTGATAAGCTTTTATTGGTGGATGTTGTTGGTTTAGTGATGATGAGGAAGTGTTGAAGATGATGAGTATATATCTTTGGTGCTTGGTTTCCAAGTGCTTTTGAGAAAATTTAAATAAAAGAGGAAATAATGGGGTAGAGGCATTTTGGTGTATGGTGTGGTGTTTTAGTTTTGCTCCACATTTCTTCTATGTTGAAGATCTTCTTGTGTAGTTTAGATATGTTGGTCAGAGGTGTTCAAAGGTTATATATCCAAAATCTCTTGGTTTTGATAGTTGTACAGAGAGAGTTGTGTTCACCAGTGTGTGAACTGTATGTTGTAGTGGTGTCTAGGAGAAATGGTTTTACTCCACATTTCTCTATAGTTTGGTTTTGTTGGCCCCATGGTTGTTGTTGTGCCAAAATATCGACCTGTTAATGCTTGGTACAACCGCCAGAGTTAATGGATCCACAAGAGGCAATTAAGCCATGTTGAAATTCCCAAAGGGAGCACTGACCATTTTCCAACAATCTCCCCCTCAACATTACTTGAGGGGATTCAAAACCATAATCTTTGGCTCTGATACCAATTGTTGGATTACAATGGATCATTGAGAGGGGGTGAATCAATGATATGATAAAAATTAGTTCATTAATAAACCCAATAGTTGTAAACGCAATTAATTCCAACATGCCAAAGACATATAAAACAATAGAATCATGCAAATGAAACCATGAAACAAGTTTTTAAGTGGAAAACCCTAAGTAGGGAAAACCCACTATCCAATCTCATCAAAATCTTCATTAGGTCTCACTGACCAAAATCTCACTGATTACAATAGAGCACCAACTCCATCATTAGGTATCACTAACCAAACTCTCATTGAGTACAATAGAGCACCAACTCTATCATTAGGTCTCACTAACCAAACTCTCACTGAGTAAACTATGCTTAGGATCACCAAATCCAATGAACTGTAGGAGAAAAAGACAAAAAATACAAAGTACTACTTTGTTTACAATACATTCCAAATAAAAATTTCACTTTAACTTCCAACCCTACTCACATGGATGACCATTATACTGACATGTATGTAACAAAGACTTCACTAAATTTTTTCACTCATAATGGCTGTTACATTGTTTGAATAATTAAAAAGAACAAAACAAAACAATGACTCCCATATCCCTGTTACATAGACAACTACAATTTCATGAACATCCTTTCTTCTAGAACATACACACTGTCATTACATTTAACCCAAACTCCATTCACTTGTAATCACTCTCAAATCACATAAGTTTGTGCAAAGAGAGAAGAACATTAAATATTTATTGTACAAAGGAAAACATATAATCCTTTTATAATATATCACTCAACATTCCCTCACTGTAACCTTCTTTGAATGGACAGACATATGACACCAAGAGACTTTTACAAAATCATTTCCTTGTTATGAATCTCAACTCAAGACACATGAATATTAACATTTTAGAACACTATAAAAGAAGTTCACTCACTGTCCATCATATTCTTATCATCTTCTATAGCATACTAATCAATGCAAAGCAAATGCAGATCATAAAAACCATTATAGACCTCATATAACTCTCACATATTATATCCTTTAAATCTCCCTCATTATGATTCTTCTTCTTCTCAAAGTCATGATATCAATGTATTCACAAAACATTCATAGAATTCAAAATTAAATTGGAAGTTACAAAAAAAATTGGTAGACATACTATACTGTGCAGTGAAATCAAAACCCCATTAACAGTTTCAATCTTCCTCATTTTTGAATAGCTTCATAAAAACAAGATATCGTCATTTTCAGCAACCTTTCACCAAGCACAAACCACACTTCATATACACACTACATTGGTATAAAATTTTCAATCCATCGTTGTCTTCAAAAAATTATCAAAATTGTGCATACCTAAACCTAGGTCAATGACACTTAAATGCATGTCAAAGTGGATACTCTGAGAAATAACTGTTATTCAAGTTTAAATTAGAATCCTTGATTTTAGACTCCCGCCAATACACAAATCAAATAAAGGTCGTTGATGTTCCTTCAGGTGGTATAATATGAAATATTAACTTGTTGAGCCAGTTAAGGGGGATAGTTTCCCAATGAACACAACCCCTTCAAGGTGTTACTTAAGTGACCTTTAACCCTCTATAACCCATCAATGAACAAACATAATGTAAAGCAAAGATTGTATGACTGTCTCCTTAAGACATAAACCCTAGGTATCTTAGGGTTTAGGATTACTGTTTTAGGTTGATTTATAGAATAAAAAATGGAATTGTCACCAAGCTACTTTCCCTTCTACAAGATTCTGAAGTAGAAAAATTTGTAGTGAAAATCCTCTCTACATTTTATATCATGATCATAAACAAGTTATTTTGAGATGTCTTATAACAACATCAAACATGAACTGAATGATGGAGAAACAATGAACAAAAAAAATATGGAGCATCAACAATATAACCTGAATGAACAAGAAACTTTGAAGCATCAAGTAAGCACCAAGTTTGTACCTTGAACACTATATTTTACGTCATATGAACAATGAACTCCACTTTGATATCAATGTCAAGCACTCTGCCCTTTATACTGAGACAACACTAAAACAACTCTATGATAGCATTTTTCAACACCATGATCTGAGAAGGAACACAAATACCAATGAAGAAAAATGACACAATCAATCACCAAACACCATGGAAAACATCAAGAAACCCTCTGTCACCTTTGACATCAATTGAAATCAATGAAAAAACTTTGACAACAATGACAAACATCAACAAACTCCCCCTTTGTCATTGATGGAAAAACCAACACTCCACTCCATTCTCTTCAAATATCTCCCCCTTTGACATCGAGGAAAAAGGAGTGTACTTGGTATCTAATGAAGCTCCCCCTATCTGTCATGTAATAATTTCATCTATTTTACAAATCATAATAATAACCAATATACTATCATGTAACAAGGATCACCAACAATTAACAATAGGAAATCAAAACTGTCACTTCAAAGTATCACTTTAAAATGTCACTTCCAAGTGTGTCAAAACTATCATATACAAGGACTATCACCAAAAATAATTGCATGCGAATAGGATGACATGCATATCACACTCAAAATGATGGCATGCAAATCACTATGAATATGGAAGGGGATCACTGTGCAAGAATCACTGTCAATACACAACACTGTGATTGAATATATAATATTGTCATACCTTAACTGAGATCTGCAACTCACATATCAATTTCATTACATTGGTAAACTATGATTGCACTATAAGCAATGGAGATCACATTGTAGCACCATAACATTTTCAAAAATCCATATGTTTGTCCAAACAATGACAGATAGCATAACAAGATCAACTCCATAGAAATCTTGTCAACACAACAAGGATTGTCACCAAACTCCTGCAAACTATGATATTGTCTAAGCCCCATATCACTGTCCCTGCAACTATCACACACTCAAATATAAAAGAATCATATCATTGTCTCTATATCCCTGCAACAATACTAGACAGTCATTATATTGGGGATTTTATCAGACTGGAACTAAACATTATACCCTTGCAACAAGATTCTCTCAAGGGAACTGAATACTTATCACTTGGGGGAAAACTTTGACTGAGAGCACATAGATGTAGATCACTGTATACTTGCACTTGATTAGTAGTATCAAATATTCTTACACTATCACTTACTATAGAAGGAAGAAAACACTCTATTGAGAGAAAGAAACTATCATATTTTCCATGACATACCACTGGATGCATAACATCATTGTGCAAGATCAACAATCCAAAACAATTATGATAGCGTACATATCACTGTTAGTCCAAAATTGATTACACC
Organism: Sequoia sempervirens; assembly: GCA_007258455.2. Lineage (NCBI taxonomy): Eukaryota > Viridiplantae > Streptophyta > Pinopsida > Cupressales > Cupressaceae > Sequoia > Sequoia sempervirens. The sequence continues at coordinate 23,574 of VDFB02387528.1, read as the reverse complement.
TACAAATTGTGACTAAGATAACATTGTAGCACTGTCAAAGCATTGAACAAGCTTTGTAAACACTGGAACCATCTACATACCTAATCCTTGATACATACCAATACTTGACGTCAAAACCACATAAAGAAGATAAGGTTTGCATAAAGGATTCTATATGATTTAATGTAAAGCATCACTCCTCTAATACAAAGAACATTGTCCATTGTCCATTGAGAAAGAGTAAAAAACGTTACACTATCATAGCAATATGGTATTGGTATAACACTAACAATATGATAAAGATACTATTACCATAGACTGAAGACTATCCTCTGTGACTAAGAAATTAAGAACACTTATACCCAACACCTTGAATTCACCTTTGTAACAAGAAAACTAGTTCACACACTATAACTAACTCTCAACTTTAGCATCAATGATCAACATGAGCTGTCCTTATAAAACAACACAATACCTTCTTTGAATAAACAAGTGCTACCTTATTTTGCATCAAAAAAGTACCTTTTCCACTTTGACATCAATGACTTTTCCTTTGAACCTTCCCTAGTACTTGGTTATAGCCTCTCAATTGTTTGATCTCTGCTCTTAATAGCTTTGTTGCCAACACACTTGTGTGACTTTTACCTATGGTTTGATGTAACATATTCAATGACGAATTCTGAAATTTATGCCCTCTTGATGGTAGGACTATATTCTCCTCTCATACATTCTGACTGAAGCATTGGCTTGAATGTGTTCTTTGCCATCTTTCTCTATTATTACTGCAAAGACACAGCCTCTTTGTTGTTGTCTATGGGGCTGAAAGATAAAACAATAATCATCTCCCCCTGACCTCATGCTACTCTTTATGCACTCATGGCTCTTGTGTAGTATGCACAAGCTTAGGTTATTTATCCTCTTTCTCTTGTTTTCTTCTCCAAAATTTCATAGTGCTTGTCTTCTTATGATGATCAAATGGTTCCATTAAATTACTCCTACAATTATGTGCTTTATGTCCAAACTTATTACATCTATAACATATGACCTTATGACCAATAAGAGGAAAAAAAGAACTATAGTCTCTTAAAAATCCATAGGCATTTATTTCATGTGTCGTACAATCTCTTTCTTTGTAACTAACTTTGTTACATTTATGAGATGCATTATTGTAATTCTTCTTTAACAACCTCCAAGAACTTTTATTCTTGTTCCATTTAAAATTATTTCTTGCATGAGTTCTAAACTCCCTAGCCATATGACCAAAATTATAACAAGAATAACAATAACCATGAAAATAAGAAGTGAACTTGGTTTGTTTTGCTGATGACCTTCCCCTCAGTCCTTGCTTGGGATTATGAACTCTTTTGTATCCTTATTCATTGTTGTTATGATCTGGAAGCCTTTTGGGAGTAGTTCTTGATTCTCCTTGTTTATATATTACCCCTTTTGATGAGTTTGAATCCATTGGTGCTTTTCCAACATTCTTCTTGGACATTGCAGTACCTTTATAACTTTTTCCTGCATGATATCCTAACCCAAATTTTTTTGATAGTGACCTTTGACTTAGAATCATTTTTTCAAACAACTCAGTGCTATGCTCATTTTGAAGACTCCTCTTCAACTCTTGATTTACCTTATCTAGTTTTTTTCTTAGAGACAACACTTCAACCTCTAGCTTTTGAAAATCTTCCATTTTAATTTGCAAGTTTATGCTAGTGACTTTTTCAACTCTTCTAGACTCTTCCAGTTGCAACTTTAGATCCTTAATAAGCTTATTAGATTCTTCACACTTCACTTTTAGTTTTTCTGCTTCTTCAAGGGATGAAAGTGTTTTGGCTTTGGATTCCTTTTCTTCTTGAAGCTACAACTTTAATCTCTGATTCTCCTTTCTGAGTTTCTTGATCTCATCCAAGGCATAAACAAGTTCACCCTCAACATCAACTTCACATTCATCTTCATCATATAGCTCCTGTTCACATTCACTCACAATGTGGTCTCCTTCTTTGTCAACATTCTCAACTACAAAATCATCTTTTCTTTTAGATATATCATATCTTGTGTCAATTGGCAGGGGTGCTTCTTGCAACAACACATCACTTGATTTTATTGGGACTTGTTGAACAACTTTTTGCTTAGCACTAACCTTTTTCTTTTGTCCTTTTCTTTTTTCCATAGTATTCCACCACCAAGATCAACCCAAGTTGATTAAACTTCTACATGGAACCTACTACTCTGATACCAATTTTTGGCCCCTCGGTTGCCATTCTGCCAAAAGATCAACTTGTTAATGCCTAATACAACCACTAGAGTTAACAGATCCATGGGAGGTGGTTAAGCCATGTCGTGAATCCTGAAGGGAGCGTTGACCATATACCAACATGTTTCTAGTCTTGCAATTTTGGAAGTTTACTGATAAGGTTCATATCTACCTACAGTAGAATTTGTTCATGGTTTAGAGCTCAAAAAGTCTATTTCTTGAGTTATAGTGTAAGGAGGGTTGTCTAAGTGTACTGGGTATGCATATTCTTCAAGTGAAAGTTGTTGCATGAAGGATTTTTTTTGGATTTCAAGGTGTTTGTGGAATATTCTAGATTGTATTCAAGTGTTGTGTGTGGTCCATGAGTCATCTTTGGATCTAAGGTTCAAGCATGAACTTAAATGTTAATGGTGTTTACACTGATTCAACCGACCTTGGGTGTTACACTAATTATGGATTTGTTTCAGTAATTGTGGAAGTGTGGCATGGTGTATATGTATGATTTGGGTCTGAGTTAAGAAGTGGTGTGGTCCACTTTCATTCCTTTCCACTATGAGAATGCTAAGTGCCAACCTAATTTGAATTTGCATGGTTGAGGTGCATAACTGACCTTGGAGAAAGTTTTCAAGGTTGAAGAAGGTATAAATAAGTGTTGAGTTGATGAAGAATTAAGTAATGAAGTGTGTGATGCGAATTGCAGAGTTGTGAAGTGCTAATTTGTGAAACACAGTGCGAGCTTAATGAGTTATACTACTGGAAGCAGTGAGCAAAAGGTGTCTACAATCTTCAGAGAGACTGTGAATGCATTGGTGATGCTATGGTGGATATTTTATACAATTGCATTGAGATGGATTTATCATTATAACATTATTCTTTCTTCTTTTCTATAATATGACATTGAGCCTTTGGCGATGAGCCCTTCTTTATTTTGGGCAGTAAGCCCTCCAATAGTGAGCCCTTTGTATTTGGTGTTGCAATTACTTTATATTATGAGCTAATCCTCACTGTGGTTTTTCTCTTCTTGGATTTTCCATGTAAATTTGGTGTTTTATTGTGCTTGGTGTTGATGTGTTTCAATTTTTGTTATTTTCTTTCATACTAAATCATTCTAATAGATTAAGGGTTAATTAAGTTAATGTGGATTTGAATATTCATGAGGGTTTTGAAGTTTTAATATACAACTGATTCTCTTAGTTGTCTTGTGTGCATTCAACATGTAGACATGGATGTCTCACTAGTATATCAATGTTCATGGAAAAGAAGATCCATTTCCAAAACACCATAGCAAGATAATGGTTAATGGTCTTAAAAAAGGGAAAACCTCAATTTCCCAAAAGTTTGCAAAGGTCTCATTTCATTAATTTTTTTTTTGATATCATCATACTACTACATAGGCTAATCGGTGATGAAGATGCACACAATTTCAAGGTATGGATGTATTTATTTATTGTTTTTATTGTGCATGGACAACAATTCATTTATTGGTTCAATATTGTTAGTGATTATGTGCATCATAAAATGACTCATTTCCATGTCAACAAGCAATTATATATGTCTTCATACTTGACTTATGCTATCACAAGTATGAGGGTCTTGTTGGGGTTTTGACCTCTAGGAAATTTTGAGGAAGGCATCCCAATTGGATCACAACTATAAGCACTTTAGAAGGGTGAATGATGCATTTGTAATGTTAGTGGTTCAAGAGCTCTAAGGAGACATGAGCACGAGGATATCCCCAAAGGCTACCCAACTAATTAATAAATATGAGATTTTATTCATTAAATTTTAAAGATTTATGTATATAAGGATTAGTGGATATGATGGTTTCCCATGTAAGCTGTCCAAACATGCTAGTGAAAAAATCATTAATATAAATTTGTAGAAAAATTGGTGAATTGAATAAAAGATGCAAGGAAATAAAAATGACAAGTATCTCTTTTCCTATTGGTTTGTCATTTTATTAATGTAAATCTATCTCATAAGCTCTAAACATTGAAAGGGATATGGTAAAGTACAAGCTCCAATTTTTTGAGTTGTATTTCCCTTTCAATAGTAAGTTTTTTTTTTAAAATAAATTACAATTAGGGTCTAATTTCCATCATGTACATGAGATATAAGATTACTAGGTTGACTGTGATAATGAATTGTAACATATTCCCCTTTGTTCTACTCAAAAGAAATTCCAATGTTTTAACCACAAGTAAATAAACCATATTCAAAACTCATAGCAATATTTAAAATTTTTCTTGTAATTCAAAGACTATATGCACATTTGAAATAGCACATATTCTAAACTGTCCATTTGCATTATAATTGAATATTACAATCCCCATAATAATGACTTATATAAAATCTCAAGATAACATTTATTTCAATACAAACTTCCATAGAAATGGATATAATAAAACATACATAGCTCCTTTGAGCTTCATTTGCAATAGTTACAAATGGTCCAGGAGATCCTCCTCAAATCTCGACCTCCAAATGATGAGGAGAAGCATCACTCAAGCGCTTTTCCACCAACCAAAAACTTAAATATGGTCCCCTATGCATCTACCACATATGGAAAGATGGCCCTATCCTTCGAAAAAGAGATTGGTTGGAATACCACATAACAAATAGCCTTCTTGAGCTTAGTGTTGTGTCCTAAAAACTAGAACCTAATCATCAAACCAATAAGTGGCCTTAAACAAAATAATAATCAAATCAATAAATGACTCAATCAGAAGTATAGTCTCAACAATAAAGGATTCTTAATTCAAGAATATAATTTCATCAATTAAAAAGGCTATTCAAAAAGTAGATTCACGTCAATAAAATGACTTCATGTCAAGAGTATACAAAATCCAACTTTAGTAGGGTAAACCCACCTATGGCTCCAATCAAATAGTAATTCATAAATTCAAGTGATCAACTTAATCACAAAGGACAACCTCATCCTAAGTTTACCCCAATCCTAGGATAAAATCAGCAATCAATGATCAGACCGATCATGTAGGTTATTCTCAACCTATGGTTCCAATCAATAATCAAGTAAAGCAATAATCAATTGATCATTCAAGTGTTGACTAATAATATGGTTTGCATGATGTTAAAACCTATCAACGACGACATGTCGCTTATACCATTACTATTGTTGTATTGCTAACCTCATTAACCACTAGGGTTTACGTAGTATAATATACTATCAAATATAAGTTACTTCCCCTAAGTTGTTGACGTAATCCATTTCTCTCATTTCAATGTACAGATAGTACAGACTAGTTACATAAAGTCCATAAAGAAACACATCATATTAAATCCCATATATGGTATATAAAAGCATCAACCTAATGGATATGTTCCTTCAAAGCAAGTGATACATAAACAATTCAAGCATCACAAAAAACATTCCAAAGTCAAACAAGCATAAGGGAGTAAGATACAACATGCCTGTAAGTATAAGCTCTTATTGATCTAGCTGGTTTCCAATCCTAGCCTCCACAAAACAGTTTGCAACTTGGAAACAAAACTCTTCTGAAATTCTCCAAACCCACTCACAAAAATTCTCTCATCTTTCCTAACTAACAAACTCTTAGCTCAAACAATAATATCACAGATAAAAAGCAACAAAATGCAAGTGAATTGTGCATCCAAATGAGGAAATCCTCTCCCCTATTTATACATAAATATGAGACTTAGCTGTCTACAAACAAGCTATGCTAAATGACACTTCTCAGCTCTTAAGGTCAACTCAGCAACTAATCTCAATGGGTGGCAACATTAAAACTAAATACTTAGCAAAATAGAACAACAGGTCGCTTTACTTAAAGAAAAAAAGAATGAGTTTTAGATATGCAAGGTGAAGGATCAAACAGGTCGACTCAAACCATTCCAGATTCTACTTGGCTTGTTCTCCATTTTACTCTATCTTCCATCGTTGGATAGAGCTTATAAATTAGACTTCTAATGTAATGCAGTTATTCATACCATGGCGCCACATAAACCATGCGCCCTATCTTTTCTATTTGGTTATAGACTGAGTCAATGTTTATGCTCACACTTCATATTATTACTGCCTTTAATATATTTGACTTTGTCTTGCTCATATTCTTCACATATTAGCTTTGGCTTATAAGCCATGCGCACATAATAGTGTTGCATACACAACATGTTAATTTCTTCACACTTGGCTTATAGTTTATCCGCAGCCTATAAGTTTTAGCATTGGCTTTACCTTGAGCGCTTTGGTATTCATTATATCCTATTCTATTTCATGTGTTTGAACATGACATATCTTTTAATCATATAAACATTGGCTTTTACACAACCATACTTGCGCTTCAAGTAAGCACTTTGTTAATACTTGCAAATATGTTTTAAAGTGAATTCATTACTTTTGTATATATATATGTACATTTATCATATTGCCACTTCATCATTATATATATCTATACATATATATTAAATAATCATTTGTCAATCGAAAACATAAATAATCCAAAGGTATTAGTACACTAATACATATACGTATGTATGTATGCATTATCAATTACATGCATATATACATATACATATATATATTAATATGCACAAGTATAATTTTATCTAACATTAGTAATATTAGTCATATATATATATATATATATATATATATATATATATTCATCTTCATCGGTGAATACATACACAAAATGTGTACATACATACATGTCATAAACGTGCAACTCATATCACTATGCATATTATGTAATTGTATGCATGTGTTACCATTCATACACATATACATGTATACATTTGATGTATATAATTGTTGACATAGATAAAAATAAGAACACATGAAAGACTTTCTCACATATTCAAATCATGATCATTCAAAGGAAAAACCACAAATCCACACAAAATGTTCCCAAACCAAGACCAATTCAAACTATTTTAAAACTATGAACAAGGGTATACTTACCTGATTCCCGAGCTACTAACTTGAATTAACCAACTAAAAGTGAGTGCGTGTAAGATCAGTTAGGTTTCATTAAGGGTTACTCGACTAATCACTTCTCTTGAGTGATACTTCCCCTCCCTTTCGGAGGATTGAATCTATCCCTACATCCAGCTTAGTACAACACCAAGGTAGTTAGGCATTCATAGTAAATACATTTGTATCAACAAAGCCTTAGAATGTTCACATTGCAATTACATAACATTCCATTAATTCAAAACATATTCTTTCTTTTGAAATCAATAACATCTTATTGCATATTCACATTTTTCATTCACCACAAACATACTAAAGTCACAATTTATATTTATCAACATTTTCACTCATAATGGTAAAATTAACTCGGTAACTATGAAATGAGATGTAACATGAATTTTGAGTGAGAAGAAGAGACTAGATGAGATTGTCATTGAGACAAGTCAAAATATTCAACTTGAATTGGAATATCTAGGATTTAGATGACGGCGAGTCAGATTTAGTAGACCAAATATATTTTGATCACATACAAATGATTCCCATTCTTTTGGTCAATTGAAATAATAAGGAAGTTGCAAATATTGAAGGGAGGACAATGATCATGTTGAAAAGATCAAAGGAGTAGATTTTAAAAAGGACATTAGGGAAAACATATTCTAGGACAATAGGGGTAACAAAAGTTGTAGAACAAGGAGAAATAAGCTAGATGTGCTCTTCTCCTTCCCATACAACACTGTTAGCATCAATTCTACGAAGTATTAAAGGCGGAGGTTATGATGAGGAGCCACCTAAAAAGGATCAAGAGAAGACTTGTAGGGAATCCAATTAAAAGAAAGGAAATATAAAGAGCAAGAGGAGCTTGAAACTATTCTAGAAAATATTAGAGAGGAAGAAACAATCAAGGTATATTCTTTGTCCTCTGATGATAGTGATTCTTCTCAACATTCTCCCCAAGTACCTCATGTATCTTTGAATCTATCTTCCTCCTCACTTTGTATGTTTTTTATTTCCTCACCTCCCCTCAATAGATCACTTCAATTCTCCCCAAGTATAGTGACAACTCCTAATACTTCTTCTGCTACTCCTACTACATGATTGCAACAAAAATTAAGAAAGAAGAGGAAGGTTGAATAGTTGCAAATTCTAGAAAAAGAAGTTGTTTCTAACTTGTTGCAGCAAACTCCTTAGCACCAAAATCTAAAGAATACTTCTAGGTTGTTGTCAGATACTACTTCTGGGAACATGCATGTGGAAATAGCTCACCCTTCTCAAACTGAAAAGGACTTTAATATCATTGGAGTTAGCCTAGGGCCTCCTTCATGAGATGGTTATATTCATAATTCTTAGGTATTAGTTGTAAGGCTAGTAGAGAGGACTACAAACAATATAAGGATGAACTCAAGCAATAAGTACAAGCTTTAACCACTTGTCTTAAATCTATTGTAGACACTTCAACCAAACCGATCGCTCAAATTGGTTCCATTTTTATCCTATCTCAATTGGAGGGAAATAGGTCATTTAAAAAGTTCAAAATATAAATGCTATGGTCAAATAACTGAACATTGGGTCAATATAATCATGACTAAAGCATCCAAATACATGGATAAAATAAAGAAAATATATGATGGTATAGATGCTAGAAAGAAATAGATTGATGAGAACATCATAGCCTCTAAGAAAGAAAAAACCAATTAGTTGAAGATAGACCAAAAAAAAAATTGATAAAAAATATAGACATGGGAATGGATAAGTTAGTGGCTAAGCAAATCATAACCCATGCTAATGATAGCATATGTATTGTATGGAAGAAGAGCATAGAATTAAAAGTTACAAATCTTAAGCAAAAAATTCAAGAACAAACAAAGTTGTCGAAGGATTGTAATCAAATTAAAGCTGATGTTCAAGCTAATTTTCTATGTTTCTTTGAGTGACCAACCAAATCCTCAAGTTATAGATGTTAATGTCCTTAAAAACAACTTTAAAATAAAGGTCAAAGAGTCTTTGAGCAATCAAGTATTTTGTATATATAATATGGAAAAGCTAAGAACCAACGACACGTCACTTGCTCAAGGGTTAAGTCAATTTATGATTTTCAAAATAGGATGGAACATATTGGTGGAAACATAACATTATTGAGGTTATGAACTAATAATGTCATCAGCCCAAACCATAATGAGTCAGGACCTATTATTAAAGCCTTTCGAGCATGTAAAGTAAAGAGTTTTACTCAGATGCCTTAGTCTTTGTTGAAGAATACAAATGGTACCAATGTTGATGATATGATACCTCAACAAAATGTTTGATTTAAAAAAAAAATTATGTTTTAGAAGTCCCCTAAATTTGTGGGGTCTCTTTATATTCTCTTGGATAATTTCTTAGAGTCTTAGTTACTTTCAATGATATCTATATATGTAATTAAGGTAGAGAAAGGGGATAGATAAAAATAGAAATTGAAAAGGTAAATTTTATGGGTGATAATTTCTAATAGGGTATAACTGTAAGTTTGTGAACTTCACAATTTTTGAACATCTAGAGTAAAGAAACTTGGAAGTCTGTGCACTGCTATGGTTTTGTGTTGTCATTTCTTATGTGAGTGATAACTATTTTGGTTGTTTGATATTCCTGTATTGGTTATTATCATTCATGTTCTAAACTATGAGATTAATTTAAAATAGTTGACATGTGTGCTAAATATTACTTTGAAATGAATCTTTATTCTTTATACGTGTGTACTTAGTATTCTAGAAATAATTATTTGTGAATTGTCATTTCTTTTTTATTTGTTTTATTATAAATATACCTTCCTTGCTTTATGGTTAAAATCATATCCATACAAAATAATTTCATTAGAAGAGGGACTTATACCTCTAAAATTTGGAGGGAGGTTATGAAAAAAGAAATATAACTTGCCCAATTGTTGGTATGTTTGTTACTTGAGAGGGTATTACAGAGTCAAGACACAAAAAATTCATAGTAACAAATCTATCAACCAACATATACACATTTAGAAACTAAATTTACACCTTATGCAACATTCAGTCATTATGTTGCTAATGTTATTATGACATACTAATAACTTTATAGTTGTATAAGAATGTGAAACCTATGTAATGCACATTATTAAATTTCACTTCATGTAAATTATATAAGGCAAGCCCTCGAGAGCATTGAAATCCATAGCTATATGGACAACTAACACTTTAGTCCAATATAAGTAATAGTAATCATGTATTCTTGTAAATTGTTAGTATCATTATGTTTCCATCATCTTTCATCATTTACGAGGAGCAATGTGAAAATAAATATTTATTATTGTTATATGTATATATTTAATACTATTTAATCCTCTTCAAGATTCATCCCATAGGGATAACACAATTGTGCCTCTAATTCTAACTTATCATATTCGTGTGTAATATATTGTTCAAAACAAATAAAAGAGCTTTAGCTATTATCAAATTTCTTTATTTAATGTGTATTAGTTCTTTCATGTTTATTATCTCATTTTTTGATGCATTCAATATTATATGAAGTAGAACCACCTCCTAGTTGGTTTTTTATTATCCCTTTTACATATCCAAGGCTTAAGAAATCACTAGTATTAGAGTAGATTCTCACTCACACATCATGATTTGTGTGTAATTCAAATCAAATCCAAAGAATCACTATCATAAACTATCATCACTTTTTTGGGTTCCCACAATGAGTTCTAGTTGTGTAGACTTAATTTATAATATTTTAAGAAAGAAATATTTAACTAAAAAAATTTCTAGTCTACATTGAACAATGTCATGTCACAAATCCAAGATCTTTGATAACGAAAGGAAACATTTTCCATAGAAATATAAAGGCTTGTTTTAAAAGCTTTAAAATATTAAAATAAGGAAATTTTATTCTAGTTTTATGAATTAATACTCCAACTAGGTCTTGTAACATTTGTAGCCACTCTTAATTCTTTATTTTAGTGTTAAAATCCATTCAAAGTGAAAATCAATCTCAACATAGTGATGTTACAAGGAAATATTTATTGCTAAGGACTAGGTGAATGTATTCCACAATTTGAGGCTTACTAAATGACCAAGGAATTCATAAATAAAGAAAATATCACCTTTGTAAATATAAAGATGTCTCTATTGGATCATTATTAATGGAAATATCTTTGTGTGAAAAAGAGAGTGAATATGAATCTATTGATGCATGGTTTAAATTTGTTGAGGTGTTGTGTTTAATAACACCCTCTCAAATACTATGATTATGTGTAAAAGAAATTTTAATTGTTGAGAAAAAAGTAAGAATGTACTTGCACAAAGGTGTAAAACACACTAGTAAAATTTATCAATATACAATGATGAAGTGCCTACCATATGAAATGTTTATGAAAGCTTACTAATTATTTTCAAGATCTAGAAGGAAGCTAAAAATATAAAAAATATCTACTTCCTCCTTTAGCCTCTTACATAAACACAATATTCAAGAAACATTCAAGTTAACCCTCAACAACAAAAATCTTATAAGAGAAAGTTTTATATAAACCTCACACAAAGTTACACAACCAAAGTTACTACCCTAAATTGAGATAAGATATATTGTAACCATCACAAGGTCAACAACCATGACAATTGACAATTTCATGCATATTTTTTTACTTGCACAAACTTCACAACTATTAGCTAAGGAAGATTAAAGTACATATCTAGATAGTCCAATTGACTTGAATATCAATCTACATCTGAAACTCATTGGTATTGGAGAATAGGATCATATTTTCCACACCAAGAGGTAAGTCAAGGGATAAGCACTATAATCTAAAATAATATAATCACAAAAGGTAAAATAAAAATTATAAAGTCTTGACATCCATTACACATCATATCATGTATTCTCTTGGATGGTTTCAGCAATGGATTGATGCAAAATAACATAACAATAATATATCATCCAAGAAATATTAATTTATGAAATTGCACTATAAGAAATATATGATGTTAGGAAATTATACTTATACAATTAAGATACAACCTAAATAGTTAATCCATAATATTGGTCCATAGAGATTAACAATTGAATCTATCAAATTTCTTAGTTACCTCCAAATATTAATATGGCATGTTCTTATTTACGAAGTAATGCAAGAAACTTGCTTCTAATGCTCGTAAATTTATTGAAATTGTGATTCACTTAGATTTGGTGTGTATGTTCTTAAAGAAAATATGGCTTATTTTGTTGCTTGGTGTGTATGTTCTTAAAGCAAATATGGCTTATTTTGTTGCTTGGTAAAATCATCCTACCAAAATTTTAAAAAAATACAGAGATGACTTTCGAGAGACCAAAGGTGTTCTTATGTGTTTATTTTTGAATGCCAAATTGGTCTCATCCCAAGACCACCACTTTTTAATCAACCTCTATATGATATATTAGTTTAGAAGAATAATTAAATTCATAAGGAATTGAAGATATCATTGACCAATGAAATATTTAATCAAGTTCTTCACATTGTGGTAGTCAAGTTGTTCTTGCACCAAAGAAGGTTTGTGAATTAATCTTTATGGACCTAAAAATACCATCATGAAAAAGAATAATCCTTTAACTTTTTAATAATATTTTGAAACTAATTTTAACATACACAAAACTTCTCAAATATTGATCATAGAGATCTCTTTATCAAACAATTCTCAATCAATTCAAAAGAAGTATAAAACACTAAATGGAATAAATATGAATGCATGCATGTTTAGTTAGTAATTTTATTTGGTCTTATCAATAAACATACAACCTTCATACAACTCATTGATGATATATTGAAACCTTTCTCCAATATTTTTATAATTATTTTCTTAGATGAAATTTACATATATAACAAAAATTAGGTGAAGAAAAAATTGCAATTTGAGAGGCCTCTTAACACACTTCACACTAATGCAAGCTTTAAGACAAATTAAGATAATGTACCTTTGATATCATCCAATTTTACTTAAGGAATAGTTTAGTGGTAAAATTTATCTGGAATTAGAAAATACTCAAGTCTGCTTCTATATTTTTATAATTGTTAAATCACCTCACCATGATTTATTTAAAATTTTAAATAGCACAATATAATCTTAAATGATCTATGTGATTAGGTTATGAGTGCTTGAAGTTTACAATTCACATCAATCTATAGGACCCAACCACCCAAAATTTATAATACACATTCTATAATTAAGTCATATTTTATATTTTTTTAACATACAAATTTACTCTTGGGCAATAATTGATATGAAATCGTAGCCCACTTTTCATATTTAGGTCCTAATCACTAACCATTACATCTACTATTACAAATTTGGTGGGATTTACCACTTATAGTTTGTGTAAACAACATTGAGAGTGTAATCATTCTTTTCTACACTTAAATTATTAAACCTTTCAATCCAATTATATTTCTATAGTTAAGAAAAATAAACTTTGACATCAAGAGTTACAAAAGACATGTCTGAAAATGTTTCATTGTCCTAATTGAGGATCAATAGAATAATGTTCAATGAGGTTTTGATGAGGAACATTGGGACTCAATCTTGTAGTGTCAATTTTTTTATTGAGTCCCTTATTGTTTCTTCACTTAGGCTTATTTGTTCCCTATTATAACCAATTTAAGAAATATTTTTTTTGGGCTTTTGTCCCTATGTTTTGCCTAAGTTTGATCCTATAAGTTTCCTTTTGATGTCAAAAATCTACATAAGTTTGTGAAAATTATAAGTCTAGGGTATTTTCTAGGTTATGTCAGAGTTGCAAACTTTTAGAATTTCCTCAAATGTCATGTCATTCACCCACTCCCCAATATCTTAACTAAATGTCTTGGAATATTTTTATCTTAAAGGTATCTAACTTTTATCTTCCTCAATGTTGTTCCCTTTACATCCTTGATCATTAACCCTTAAGGAAATACCTTTGTGTTTAAGGCCTTTGTTTTTTGTCAGGTTATTGAGTATCCCCTTTACAAAGTACCCCTTTTATCTTCGCCTTGTTGTTCTAATTTTTTCTAATAAAATTTACCTAAGGAGTTCAAACTAGGGATTCAAGCCATTTCTAATTGGCATGCTTTATTTTTTTCCTCCTGAATTATTGACTCTCGACTCAAAGTGTTTTTTTAGATTTAGGGTTGTGATTTTTCGTTTACCTCTATACCCTTTTCATGCCATCCTCGGTATCTTGATTCCCCAACTTATAAAAGATTTCTATGTGTATTTTTTAGATTTATATACTTTTCATTCCATTCATGCCTCCCTCAAATCTCAAAAAATCCACCAATCCCTTTGTTTCTCCCTTCAAATTTAGGCTTACCTTATTTATTTTCATGAGGTACTCCTAATTCCCAATCCTTGAAATTATGAAAAATATAACCCTTTTTTGATATTTCTCATACAAACTTCCCCCATCCCTCATACCTTAATGATATGAGTTTTCCTCCACCTCTTACTCCTAACACCCAAACTAAAGGTAAGAGGTATGAATTGTCCTAAACCTTGACAATTCAAAACTCCTACATGTTTTTCACCATATTTCCACCTACTTGTTAGAGTGGCTCAAAAGAACCATGGGTGTGTCAAAAAATTTTAGGTATGGAAAAATAGAGCTAAAAACTATCAAAACTATGTTTTCATTACTTGAAGACTATTTTCCATGGTCTTGGCATGTCTTTCAAGAGTAGTTTCAAAGGCAAAAATTAGAAAGTGGTTCGAGTTCCATCTATTGGCTAATTTATCAGTACACCTACCTATGAATTTTTGGAGATTGTTTTCTTGTTCTAGCATCACAAATCCAATGGAAATGGATCCCATATCCATGCTAAAATTAATGCAAGAGATTGAATCGTTGTATGGATCAATTTTTTGCATCATTTCAAGTGATAATGATAAAAATGGCTTGGATTCATCATTAATGTTCAACAGTGACTTCCAACACCATCAAACATGATTGGATTAGGAACCATGATGGTTTTTTTTGTGTTTTAGGTATGAATCAAAGAAAAGAAGTTAAAGTGATGTGCTGAGTTAATTTTGATTGTTTGAGTTTTCATAACTTGATGTCTTCACACCATGTGCAAAAATTAATTTATGGTATATTGAGCATGGACCCATTTAAACTCTACACACTCAAAACTCCCTACCATTATTATTCTAAGTGATGGTGATTGAAATGATTAATATTTTCTTATTGTTTAAGTATCTTTGTTGATCCCAATGGTTCTATTCTTATGTGCATGCATTAAAGACAATGATATTGATGGTCTGAGTGACCCCCATAGCATGATGTTGGAATGCCTCCTCTATAATAAATGGTTTCCTATGTAGGGGATCTATGTATGTACATGTTTTCTTGTTATTAAATTTGGGATTCAAGCTTTCATTGTATTTATTATAGAATAGTCTAGAGTTTCAATTATGATAGTGTTACGATTAAAGTTTCTCTTCAAGTTATAAAGAGGTAGCTATTATAACATGTTCTTGTAAATAGTTATCTCCTTGGTTAGTCATTAGTATTTTAGAGGGTTTTCTAAGATTTTGAGGTGTGAGAAGCCCTCTCCTTGAAAATTTTCTTCCACTACATTTGTCAATGCAACTGTAATGGATATTTTAAAAATGTTGCAACATTTTAATCTATTGCATTTTTCCATATGTGATAATAATTTACCTATTATGGATGAACAATAATGAATTCAGAGAGGGATTATTAAGTAAAAATATTTATTTTGTATGGTATCTTTATTGTTCCTTATTTATTTTTTCTTACGATGATTGGATACAACTTTTTACCCAATAAGTGACTAGTCAATGAAGACTAAGACCTTGCACATTCATTAAAACATAAAATATTTTCACTAGTTCTTATAAAAATGGAAGTAGGAAAATTTCACATTGTCTATGCTTCAATAGTATAACTAGGGATTAATGTTAGGTGAAATTGAACTATCAAATGCTTGGAGAATCATGCTCAACATGTGTAAAATATAAAATGTGTTGGAATAAATCATTTTATGAATTATAAAATTGTTGTCATCTTAAAAATACATTATGCAAGGTATATAATTAACTATAAAAGGTCTATTGTAGCTAGTACTTTGTATTGACTTAGAGACAAATTCAATGGGTCAAGAAGACAATTGGGTATAGTTTTTTTGTGATGCAATGATTCATCATTTCAAACTAATATATTAAGCCATTTAGGTGATCTATAGGAACATCCTCCTAGGTTTAAGTTGGGCCTAGAGAGCGAGAGAGTTTACCCACTCTTGTAGTTAGCATTTAACCATTCTAAGTATATATGTGGGACTATCTTTACCTTCTTGAAGAAAAACCATTAGACTTGAAGTTGGAGAAAAGCTCTATAAAATTTGGGACCTAACATTTCAGAATTATTGCTAAAGAAGAGAAGTTAAAGTTTTAATTTGGGGTCAAATTGCAAGCCTTATAATTGAGCTTTTCTTGCCACAAATGCAAGATATATTTAAGTCTCATTTGAAATAAGATTGGTCACTCTATGGTGATTTCACATTAGAAATACTAAGAAAACCTAAAAAAATTGAAGGTATGGAAAGATATAGGTAGTTTCAACATCAATAGAGACATTAAGGAACCCTAAGGAAAGCAAAAGGATAGAGTACTACATGGAAATATAAAGAAACATGTAAGTATCATAATTTAAGCTCTCATAATACAAAGTTAGTCGGTGCATTTGGTAGAAATGATAATTTCATTGATTTAAGGTATTATTACACTTCTAATGATTATGTTGATAATATAGTGATAAATGCTAGAAAAAACATAGACTTAGGTCTAATATTAAAAGAAATATTCACTCATTGGTAGAGAAAGAAAAGATGATACACAAAGGCATGAATATAGTGATAGAGATGAAAATATAGGTGAGCATATTTCTCACCTACATATAACTTCTAGTACATCACAAAGGGATGAAATGGAGAAATATCCCCCTTTTCTTGATGTTAATGTAGTCATGTAGTTAAAGAATGAAAGAAGGGAGAGAGATGTGGATGAAAAAACTGATGTGACCATAGATTAGCTTAGAGGAAGGAAAAGGGAGATTGAGGCTCAAAAACTCTTCAACAAGCTTAACTTGTACATAATGCTCAATTAATAAATCAAAACTAGTATACCCAACACGTTCACAATATAATCAATAAGTGAACCCATATAATTCCCCTAATATCCAACATCAAAACATTCCTAACTAACAATAAGGACTACAATGAAATAATCACATGAACATGGGGAAGATATGATAGTAAACACTAGGATAATGGCTTAGAGATTCCCCTAATTAGGCAACCTTTTCATATTGATAGATATAAATAGTTAGATTTCATTGGCATACTTGGTTACCCTAACCCTATTTCAAATGAAATCATAGGAAAAAACCTAATATTTTGAGGTAATAGTGCAATTACAAGTGAGGAACATCTTAGACACTTCATCAATATCATTAACGAATATAAAGTTGAGGACAAATATGTGATGATGAAGTATTTTGTGAAGTCTCTAGAGGAAAGTGCAAAGGAGTGGTACTTGAGACTCCAAGATAATAGCATTGAAAAATGGGAAGACCTCATGAGATTATTCAAATCATAGTATGACGATAGAGTTGACCCTAAATTTTCTATCAAAGAGCTCACAACCATTAATTTTTTTTAAAATAAAACCATGGTTTAATTTAACTACAAATTTATAATGTCAATGAGAAACATGCCACCACAGTTAAGGCATAATGATTTTATATGTCTTGTATTATATTGTGGTTCCTTTGATACCAACACTGGGTATTGTCTCAATGATAAGGACCCACAAACTCTTAGGGAAGCTTATGTCACTGCTATCAACATTAAGAGGGAAATTATTAAGTTGGCTCGGCCTGAGAAAAAATCCCCAACTAAACCCTTAATTTTTGATAAAAAAAATTAGATAAATTGATTGGCATTGTAAAGGACCTATCATACTATATTGCAAGAAATAAAAAGAGGATGCCACAACCTAATGTTGCGACTCACTTTAAGGAGGGAAATTTTTTACACAACATGCCTTATAATTATGATTGGTATAAAATACCATGGTAGAATGAAAGAAATAATACATCTAGAGTCAAAAGGGATTTCAAATAGAAAATCACGGTAATTCTTGATCCTCTTAAAAGAAAAATGTGTATTTCCAAGAGTCTCCTCTATGGTGTGATGTATGCTACCTTCCTCCTAACCTTACAAGTTGTATGGCTACTTGAATTAATAGCAATAATAAAAATATTCCTTGTGAAGATGAAAATACACAATACTATGATGATGATATTGATTAATTAGATGCATTTATATACTATTTTAGTGATGAAAAAGTGATTACTTTAATTATGAAGGTGCTAATCAAATATTCAAAAAAGATCATGATGTCCCAAGGCAATATGAATTTCCAGTTCATGATTTTAAACATTTAAGGAAAATGATGAGGCAAAGATACCAAGGGAGAAATCCTTTAAATAAAGATAAGAGGATTCTTGTCAAGGCTGCATTTATCCATGCTCAAAATGGTTACCTACTAAGAGGTATAAATGTTTCTCCAAAAGATAAAAATAATGTTGAAGTACCAAGGGTAGAGGAACCCAATTAAAAAAAAAGCATGTTATATGGAACATCATCAATAATTATAATCCAAAAGAGGGAATAGTTGAAAAGGGAAGAGATCCAATACAACATCCTTATGACAAGATTAAATACATCCTTAAGTATGGAAAAAGAACAACACCTACAAGTGTGAAGAAAAATTCAAAGGGAAATAACCTTGTTGTGAAGCAGCAACATAATCCTTCTTAGTTGTTGGATGAAATTGTAGACAAAGGGAAAAAAATAAAATTTTAAAGGTAATGGTCTCATGGATTTTGGTTTTTGAATGCATTTCATTCCTTGAGCAAGTGATATAACAGTTCCACAAGCTATACCCTTACCTATTTATAGCCCTATAGATATGGCATAGGTGTTGAGTCAAATTAGAATCATTGTACCTATTAGTAGGATCCCATAATATAGGGATATGGTTATGCCCTATTTTTTCTATAAAGAAGAGTAATTATTCTATTGTAAACCCTAATTCTACAAATGTTCATAGAGATAAAGAGAAAAATTTGAGGTATATTTAGGTAATTCCTTATCAAACAATCGAGAAAATATTGATCCCTTTTACACCACTTTGTTGATTGATGGGTGGTTAGTTCATAACTAAATTCTTAAATCTAGTGTCTCAAGGAAAATTATGCCTCTCATTACCATGAATCATTTAGATTTGGAAGTATCTATGTCCTATGGTAGTTTTTTTCCATGGATTCACCTGATGCTAATGTTGTAGGCATTGTCAACAATATAAAAGTTCATTTGGATGCATATCCTAAGAAATCACCCTTGATGGATACAATTGTTATTGATTTCTTGGCTAAGTGGGGTATGTTTTAATCTATAAAATGGATCACTTCAATGGGTGGTAGTATCCAAATGGATATATCCTACACTACTTTTCCATTAGAGGGTAAAAATATCAAACTATATAGGGAGAAAAATTTGTTCAATATAGTTGAAGATCAATATAAGATAATTTATGAAGTGCACTATATTGGCACATAACTTGGTCACTTCATTAGGTATTGTGATGAATAAAATAGTAAGGTTGCAAAGCCTTTTTCTATTTCTAACCCTAGTGAAAGTGCTAATGATTTATGGATCATATCATTTGATGGTGCATGTTGCGTGTAGACATTAGGAAATTGAATTGTAAATCCCTGGACAACTATCCTCTTCCTAACATGGATCACCTATTGAAAAAGGTGACTAGTTTTGAGTTGATTTAAATAATGGATTAATTATTAGGGTATAATCAAGTCATGGTTGAGTTTGAGCAACATAAGACAACCTTTATAATTCCTTTTGGAATTTATGTATATGTGAGAATACCATTTGGACTTAAGGATGCAAGGTCACCATTTTGAAGAGCCATGGAAATTTCATTTGTAGGTATAATAGACAAGATAATGATTATTTTTAAGATGTCATAATAACTTATTCCAAAGATAAAAGAAATCATTACAAGCATTTGGAGTAAATTTTCTGAAGATGTCTTGAATATGGGATCTCCTTGATTCCTAAGAATGTGTGTTTGGTGTAGAAAAGGGAAAATTGTTGGGGCAAATTGCGTCAAAGGGAAAAATAAGAATTGATCCTAAAAGGGTCAAGGAAATTGATCTCATTCTCAGGCCCAAAATAGTAAAATGCATACAACCCTTTTCTTGGAAAATCAATTTATTAAGGTAGTTTGTGACAAATTTTGTCAAAAATACCAAGATATCTCTAACATGATACAAAAAGGAAAAATAGTTGTGTGGAAGGAAGGACTAGAGGTGTTCATGGTAATCAAACAAGCCATAAAGGAAGTATTGGTCTTGATCATCCATGATTACTCTAAGTCCTTCCAATCTCTTTTACTTTGTTCCATACTATATTTATTGAGTTGCTTCAAAAGAACAAGGATGCATATGAACAAGTAATAACATTTTTTAGTAAATATTCATAAGGATCAAAGTTAATATTTTTAATAATAGAGAAGCACACATACACCTTGGTCAAATATATGAAGAATTACAAGTCATACCTAATTGAGATGAAAGTTATTGCTTATGTTCTATTGGGACTCAATTTTGTCATGTCTTTTTTCTTGAGTCCCTTCCTTTTATGTGTCTTAGTAGTGTGTGACCCATTATGGATAACTAATTTGATAGAGTTTGAATGGGCCATATTACTATTTATGGTGCCTCTAGATTTTATATTAATAACTCCATGTTCACGTCCTAGTCAAATACCCTAGTTAAAAATAAAAAATTAGCTAAGTATGGAGTTTTCTTGGTCTGTCAAGCTTTCGATGTTCGTCATTCTTGCATGATTTCTCCATTAGCCTCAAATCCTCTCTTATACCCTTGTAAAAGTGGCTAAGTGTCAACGTTGTCGATATTTTGAGCTATCAAGGTTTCCTTTGCCTCCCTACAATCTCCTTAGGCCCTGATCTTGAAATTCCAAAGCCTAAAATTCCTAAGTGTTCTTCTCATCAGACTTTTAGTTTATCAATGACTCCCTTGCTATAATGCCTTCCCATCTTTTTTTGATGTTCCGACCCCCTGATCTCCTTTGTTCAATTTTTTCCTAAGTCTTTGGAAGATCAAATTTTTGACATGCCTCCTACCCATTTTCCTATTATGAGGTTTCCCGATTCCCTGACCCTCAAAGTCTAAGTCCCTAAATAACTAAGTGGTGATCCGTTGTAATTTTGGATCGTTGACTTATTCCTTGCCTTTTCCCCTTTTAGGTATGCTTCCCTCCATATTTTTTATCTTGGAAACCCCACCAAGGTCTTTGTAAAAATTCCTAAGTCTTCAACCCATTGGAGTTTCAAAGATCTTTCTCCCTTGATACCATTTTAGCATATTGTACGAGTCCTTCCCAACCCTGATCCCCGACTCATTCCATTTTCTTATTGCAAATTCTTCTAATTTATTTTATCAAACTTTTAGGGTTTCACCTACCTTCCTACATTCCATGAATTCCTTGTTTCTAAAAGCTTCACCCTTCATCGAAGGTTAGAATTTCAATGTCCCTCTTCCATTCCTCCCCTTTTATCATGCAATATATGGTAAGCTCGAGGCTTGATTCCTGACAAATTCCTTGTTGCAATGGTTCATGATTTTTAATTCCAAATCTCTAGGGGTCCAATAATTTTTGAAGTGATTTTTTTGTAGGTTCTTGATGACACGCTCCTCTTCCACCTACTTCACTAAATTTCATTTATGGAACTATTTTACCTAACTACTAGAAGTAAATGCATATGTCCTTCAATATGAAACACCCTTTTTTATGATATTTATCTATAGCCATGGATTTTGTATGTGCTACAATGTAGCAATTAGGGTTTTATTCCTTGCAGGTATTCAAGCCTAATTTTTTTATCATTTTCAAGGTAGGTTGGTTCAATGGTGGTTTACCAAATGCTAGAGATTTTCTAGTATGTTGTAGGGAAACCATTGATGCCAGATCCAGTTTGCTAAGAGATTATAGACTTGTGGAATAAAAGAAGACTAATATTGTAAGGGGATTTTGTTGTAGAATGTATCTATAGCACTAAGTATATATTCAAAAAGGTTTCTTAGTCACAATTAGGGATTTTTCTAAAAACATTGTAAGGATTGAAAATCTTTCTAACTTTATGTATGGATATATGTAGTTTTGTTTTGGATTGCTAAATATGCTCTATTGTTGGATTGATAAATCTAATCTATGATCATTTTTGTATGAATTATGTAGCTCCATGTCCTGTTCTTGTTTGTTCTCTTCTTTGTGTGTTGCAACTTTGCTTCCCAATATATAGGTACAAGTATAAAACCATGCACCAATCTCACACCATCATAATACATAAACTAGTAGTGTAGGAGTAGGATTAATTATGTGCAATCATGAGCCCATGATATAACTGGGGATTTATTCTTAAGTAAATACTCAATAGATATATTTTTATATGGGCCATGCTTGCATAGTTGTAGGTGTGAAGGTCCCTTTTATTTTCATAATTTTGTTATGAATCATGAGGTATCCTCGATCCCTAATACCTAACATCCTACCCTTGTACTTTTTCATATTAGAGGATCATTCATCCTTTTAAAAGTTGTCTGCAAGTTTCTCAATTATATAACTTCTCAAAGAGTTGAGAAGGCCATATCAATTTTTTTCTAGTTCATCTAACCTTGAAATCCCTAACAATTTACTTTATAATGAGTATAATGAAGAGGTCATCAGTAAATTACAAGGTTCCTTAACTCTCCAAAAACAATAATAAGGTTTAGGAGTTAGCTAAATCACCAACAAGAGAAATTTAGAGGTTATCAAGTTATTCTAACCTCCAAAATGTTGATAGGGTGAAAGCAATGGAATTTCAAAGGTTTTGATATTATTCTAATCCTCAAAACACTAACAATTTCCTAGGAGACAAGTACATGAATTTGAATGTCAATGGTTCACAAGTTCCATAAACCTTCAAAACGTTGACAAGATGGAATAAAGTGTTAGAGGTTTTCAAATTCCTTGAACCTATGAACATATGATAGAAGGTTCTTAGAACCTTTAAATCACCAAAAAAAATCTAGATGATCATCAAATTTTTGTTGGCTTCCAAAAATGTAAAGAAACTGGAAAAGTGCATATGTTGAATATTAAATGTCACAAAAAATATAATGGTTGAGAGATGGTTTTTCCTTTCACACACATACATTAACATTTTCAAATATCAAATACTAAATTTTTCCTATAATGCAACATAAA
>VDFB02387527.1:0-22387 GCA_007258455.2 Sequoia sempervirens | reverse complement strand
GGAACCAATTGAAACAGTCATGAAGAAACTAATAACTGAAAATCTTATCAAAGTTCCCACTTATGATAACTATCAGGAACCCCAAGTGAAACCACCATGGTACAATGAGAATGACCTTTGTGATTTTCACAAAATCAAGGGGCACACCCTTGCAAGTTGCATGAGGTTGAAAAATATGATCCAAGACCTCATTGATGACAAGATCATAAATGTTGAGAAACCAGCTGGAAATTAGGACTTAAAAATATCACAAATCTGATGCCAGATCACAACCAAATGAAAAAATATGGAAAAAAAAGTATGCCAATGTGAACCATGTGTATGATCATGTTGTTGCATCTCTAGATGAAATGGTCACTATCATTAATATCAAGGGAAAAGCTGATTGTGGAGTCACCACATGCGGCGGAAAAGTCACCATTGTTGGACCATCACAGCCACCTAGGGCATCCGCCTAAAATCTAAAATTTGTTCCTCATGGCTACAATGTCCTAGACCCACTAAACAGAACCCCTACTCAGATCTCCATCATGGAGTTGCTGAAGATATCACCCACACATAGAAAAATCCTAGAGGAAGCATTGGCTTCATCCACCATCTTGGAAGATCTAGATGTTGACTAGTTCCAGGCTATGGTTGGAAATATCACCACCCAAAGTCTCCTGACATTCTTTGATCAGGACTTCCCCTTCCAACCATCTCATAATTGTTCTCTTCACCTTGAAGTCCCAGTTCATAAAAAAAATTCAAAATGGTCTTGGTGGATGCGGGTGTAGGTCTTCACATTTGTTCCCTCAAATTAATAAAGAATCTAGGATTCTCAGAGGAAGCCATTGAAAAGGGTAAGGACATCACAATCATAGCATATGATGATCAAGAAAGAGTGTCTCAAGGAACTATCCAACTCCCTATCCAAGTAGGTTTGACCATTATGGAAACAACATGCCAAGTCCTTGACCTTGATTTTCCTTATAACATTCTATTGGGACATCTGTGGATCCATGGGATGCAAGAAGTCGCTTGCACCTTCCACCAGTGTGTCAAGTTTCCATACCAAAATTAGGAGGTCACAATTCATGGTAATCCCAAGCCCTTTTCCTACTACAAGATCCTAGAAGCAAAATACTACAAAATTCCCCAAGTTCTAAAGAATGATGAAGGCCCCACCACTCTATATGTAGACCCAACTACATTGGCCTCCACTTCTGAGAAAAAGACACCCACCATCCCTGACATAACTAAAATCAAGGTCATTATCCAAGACAATTTTAGTGGGGATTACAAAATGAAGAAAAGTGCTTTTGTCATAGGAGAGTTACCTCAATCTCCTAGGACCCTCGGGCAACCCCAACTAGCTGAAACATCGTCCCATACCTTCAAACCAGATCCCTCTAGATTCAGGTCTTGGGGAGATCTAAGTTGAGAAATAGTAGATAAGAGAGACATATCCAGTCTCTTTTATGAAGATGAAAGGCCTATGCCTGACCTTCTAAAGGATAAAAGAAGAAAGGTCTACAAATGATGCTCGGTATGGGCTATGATAGAAACAAGAAGCTTGGAAAAAATGACAATGGGCTTCTAGTACCTCTCATTCTGGAGAAGCGTATGAAAAATCTTGGTCTCAGATGTACCCCTCTAAAGGTAACCATACTTGGCAAAGCGGCCCTAGTTAAGAAGTTTAAAACTCGCCCTCAGCAACCTACACCTGCTCTTCAATTACCAGTATCCACAGGTCGAGTCATAGATAACTTTACCTTTGACATAACTAATGTGTGTAGTAGTGATGATGATCCCATAACTAACTTGCCTATGATTTTCAAAGATTCCTCCCTGCTCATGATTAGTACCTTGTATTTTGAGACCAACGACCATCAAACCCATGAAATAAACCTAGTCTACCCCCAGCTGATTGATTACAACCAATGAGGACCACCAATTCTAGACACTTTTAAAAATGATGAGGCGCTCTCAAAATTCATGGGACTGTGGGACATGATACCATATGGGGATCACAAGGCCGGGTTTGACATCATACTGGACACACAAGCCTATTATGGGGAAACGATTGAATCATTCATTCACAAAAGTAAAAAATATGAGAATAATCTCTAGGTGTTTGAGTGAAAACCACACTATGGCACTCTCTGACCTAAAAATAGTAAAAACAAAGGATGTATCCAATGGTGAAAACCTCTGTGAGGAACTAGAGGATGAAGGATTCAATATTCCTCTCAGTGCCATTCATCAGGAGAAGTCATCGGTTGTAACGGAAACGTGCAATCCAGTTAACTTGGGAACAAAAGAACAACCACACATAACATTCTATGTAGAGTCATTTCTCACAGAAGAACAAGAACTTCTAGTTGGGTTCTTGAAAGAAAGAAAGAAAAACTTTGCATGGACCTATGCCGACATGCCTGGGCTTGATCTAGAGGTTGTGGTTCATCACCTAGCTATATATCCTGAAGCAAAGCCCATCATACAAAAGCTTAGAAAGATGCATCCCTAGATAGCATTGTTGGTCAAAATGGAATTGCAAAAGCTCCTAGATGCAGGGTTCATATGGCTAATCGATTATCTAGAATGGATCTGAAACCTTGTACCTATTTCAAAGCCCACTAGGGGCATACGCATCTACACGGACTTCAAATACCTCAACAAGGCATGTCCCAAGGATGAATTTCCACTACCAAACATCTATATGATCATGGATATGATGACAAGACATGAGATGTTATCATTGATGGATGGATTCTCAGGCTATAGCCAGATCATGATAGAAAAACATGACCAACATAAAACAACTTTCACTTGTCTGTGGGGGACATATTGCTAGATATTGATGTCGTTTGGGTTGAAGAATTTAGGAGAAACCTATCAGAGGGCCATGACACTAATATTTCATGACATGATCCAAAAAACTATGGAAGATTACGTGGATGATATATTGGCTAAATCCAAGAAAAAATGAGATCACATAGCAGCATTGGGCTCCATCTTTGATAGGTTAGAGGAATACAAAGTCAGACTCAATCCGAAGAAGTGTGTCTTTAGGGTCCAGTCAGGAAATCTCCCCGGGTATATCGTGTATATGAGAGCAATTGAGATAGATCTTACTAAGGTCAAGGAAATTCTCGAAATGGAGGCATCAAAAATATTGAAACATCTAAGGGGTTTACAAGGAAGACTCCAGCCCATCCACCAATTCATAGCACAACTGGTAGACAAGGCTATTCCCTACTCTCATCTACTCCACAAGGGGGTAGCATACAAGTGGGATGAAAAGTATGATCAATAATTCAACAAGATCAAGGAGTAATTTCTCACACTGCTAGTCCTCATGCCACCAATTCTAGGAAAACCTTTGATCTTATACATATCAACAACAATGACAAGTCTCAGTGCTCTCTTAGCACAACATGCTAAAAATGGAAAAGAGAGAGCTATCTATTATATTAGCAGAACTATGGTGGGCCATGAACTGAACTACACCTCCATTGAGAAAGCCTATCTAGTAGTTGTATTTGCAACACAAAAGTTCAAGAATTACATGATATCCCATCAGATAAATCTTATTTCAAAGATAAATCCCCTTATGTACCTACTTTCCAAAGCAATGCTTACAGGGAGGACAACAAAGTGGGTTATGATCCTCACAGAACATGGCATCAAGTATGTGGAATGCAAGGCCATCAAAGGACAAGAAATTGTAGACCAACTGGTGGAAGCGCTAATATACTCAGAAAATCCACTTGTCTCAGACTTCCCAAATGAATCAATCTTCAACTTAAGTATAGCGGATCACTGAAAAATTTATTTTGATGGATCCTACATGCAACATAGATCGGGGGTAGGGATCTTCTTTATCAACCCACAAGGGGATTGCAATCTAAAATCATACAAGTTGTCATTTCCTTGCACAAATAACATCGCAAAATATGAATCTCTTGTCATAGGGCTAAGAATTGTAGTGCAATGGAAGATAATGGCACTTAAGGTCTGCAGGGGATTCATAGTTCATAATCAATTAGGTCAACAATGCATATCAAACAAAGGATGACAAACTAACTCCATCCAGGAAGTTGGTGGAAAGTCTTAAGGAGCTCTTCATTGATATCACACTTGAGCAATTACCAAGAGCAAACAACGGAGTGGCGGATGCAATGGCTACAATCATATCACTCTTAGATGTCCCACACAACGTTCCAAAATAAGAATTCCTCATGGAGCAACTTCTTGTGCCTACATTCGCAGTACCAGAGTTTGAATTTGTGTGCAAAATCATTAGTCCCAGTGATCCTTGGTACCATGATATATACACTTACCTAAGAATAGAAGTCCTCCCCACTGACATAACCCCAAAATTCAAAAGAGCCTTTGTAAAAAAGGCATCCCATTTTGTCATCCTAGGAGATACCATTTACTGTAGAAGCATTGAAGGAAGCTTGTTACGTTGCTTAAATGTTGAGGAGGAATTGACCACCTTAACCAAGGTACATAATGACATTTGTGGTTCACTTTCAAGTGATATGACCTTGGCCAAGAAATTGTTGAGGATAGGGTACTATTGGCCTACTATGGAAAGAGAAGCACATTATTATGTTTGAAGGTGTTTATAATGTTAGCAGCATGGGGACCTCATCCATGCACCAGCTCAAGAGTTTCACCTAATTGTCACACCTTGGCCCGTTTCACAGTGGGGGCTCAATCTCATTGGAAAAATCACTCCCACCTCATCCAATGGACATAAATTCATCATCACTTCCACTGAGTACTTCACAAAGTGGGTAGAAGCCATTCCCATGACTTACATCACAGGAAAGCAGATATCAAAGTTCATCCTGAACTACTTAATTTCCCATTACGGTGTCCCCCAAGCCATCATCTCAGATAACAGGACAACATTCAAGAATCATAATGTAAATGACCTATGCCACAAGTTTAAAATCCAACATCGCTTTTCCACCCCATACTACCCCCAAGGAAACCACCAAATTGAGGCTACAAATAAAACCATCTTAAAAATCCTCAAGAAGACGGTCAATGAAGCTAGTCGTGATTGGAATCTCCAATTAAATCCCACCCTATGGGCCTATCGAATAAGTATCCACTCACCAACATGTGCCACCCCTTTCTCCGTGGTCTATGGATCATAAGCCATATTACCCATTGAGATCGAGCTCCCATCACTGAGAATATCACTACAGAATCTCATCACAGATCAAGAATATCAGGTGTCAAGATTGAACGAGCTATAACTACTAGATGAGCAGTGCATGGATGCCTTAAACCATTTGCAAGTGTACCAGAACCATCTCAAGTGGATTTATAACAAGAATATCAAGAGACATACATTCTAGGTAGGAGATCTTGTGTTAAAGGAGAATCAAAAGAACTTTCCAAATCTAGATAGAAAAGGTAAATTTGAACCCAATTGGTTGGGACCATTTTTCATCACAGTGAGCTATAAATCAGGGGCATATCAGCTGTCAACACCTGAAGGAGAACCTCTGCAGGAGCCAATGAACAACTCTCATCTCAAAAAAATTATGCCTAATCTTGCAGGGTGTAAAACCAAAAAATACAAAAAAAAAGAGAAAATGTCCTAAAAAAATGGTCACCCTAATGAAAACATGGCAAATAGGCATCTTGGTGACAACAACAAAAAAAAAAACATAAAAATCCAAAAAAAAACAGAAAAAGGATTAAAAACAATAAAGAAGAAAATCATCCTATAGTGAAAACCACTTTAGTGGCACTTTGGGCAAGTACCTTGGTGATAACCTGGCAAACAGGGGCCTTGTGTAAATAAGCACTTTCCATTCACCAGGATCTCCTCGACTCATTCTGGATCATCCATCCATTATGCTTCCATCATCCATTGCATTCCATATTTCCATCCATCACCCATCTCAGATTCGCATCATAGCTTGATCCTATGTTCATGTCATGATCCCTCCTAGAACAACTAGGTCCATTCTCAAGGTTAGTTTGTCCTACCATATCGGAGTAGTCTATTGCATCATGTTGGGGGCATGTTCTCATTAGATTAGATTTGTGTATACTCTTGAAGACTTCCTTAAAATTAAAAAAATCCCAAAATATTCAAAACATATCAAAATCCAAAAAATAGGTCAAAAGTCATTCGAAAAAGTAAAAAAAAGAGTCATCTTGTTGAACTACGTCATCTTTGAGCTTTGAATGTAGGAAAGGTTGATCTTTTATCATCCCCTGAGACACTTAGGTCAATCCTTTAGGAGTTTTTCATAATAAACTGGCAATCCATTTGTTCATATATCATCAAAAATTGAGTCTGTGTTAGTTGAATTACATGGTCTTTGCATGTATAACATAGGCAAGGCTAATTCATTGATCAGCCCCTAAGGCCCCTGGGATAGGTCTTTAGGTTAGTCTCTTGGTCAAAATCTCAGAAAACCCCAAAACATTTGAAATTTTGAAAATCAAAACATTTGTAAAATACCAAAACAACCTCAAAACATGTCAAAAACATAAAAAACATAAAAAACATAAAAAACATCCAAATATTTGAAAAAATCCATCCACCTCATCTCACTTTCACCTGCAATAAACATTACTCACAATAAATCAATCATCATCCCCAACCTTTGGTAAAACATTCGGAAACAAGTCTAGCAAGGTAAAAGTGGAAACTCAAATGTCAAGGTCTCAAGTCTAGGTCAGTACATAAATAAGTTGGTCAAATCTTTGTGTCAATATCCTATCATCCAATCAGTCCCAAATCAATCATTTGATAACATCATGTCCTAGGATGCATCCTTCCTACAATGGAAATCAACATCAGGCATCACCGTAGTTTAGTCTTGGCTAGCGGTATTGAAGAACATTAGCTTGTTTGTTTACTTTATCTTTGTCCTTTGGCTTATCTTTTTGCATTCATTTCGATAACCTATCGATGATGTCCCAAACAAAAGGATTTAGAGAGAAAGGAATGGGGGCAATGATCATTATCTTTTTATCTACTGTGCTTGTTGGATATTCTTGTAATATAACCTTGGTCATACGTGCTTTTTTTGGGTGTAGAGAGGATGTTTTAGGTACCTTGGTCATAGGAAGGCTTTCCTTTCCATGTGCTAGGTGTGAACAAGAGTACTCCTATCTGATTCTCAACTCAAATTCCATCACACTAGGTGCAACGCCATCCTGGTTCTTTATACCTTGAAGCATTGTGCCTATGTGTATTATCAAATGTAAGGTAAATGGCCCTTTTAAAGTCCTAATTCCTGGTAAGCAAATCATCATCATCATCATCATCATCATCATCATCATCATTGTCATCATCTTTTGAATTTTTGAATTCTGTTACTTTCTTCTATCTTCCTTTCGCGCTAACATGGTATCATGATAGTTAATTACAAACCATTGCTAATGCATCCATCCTAAATCCACAAACCATCAGCATAATGCATATCATATCATGACATATAGGAAACACTGATCATTTCACATGCATTGCATTTCATCATTTGCATCATAATATAGATTGGTTATTCTAAGCATTTCACGAACCATACATTTACATTAATTGCATGAAAGAACCATCACATAGACATTATTAACTCATATGATATACATCATCCAAGCATCCATTGCATCATCATATATAAACATCACATACATATCATCCATTTTCATCATCATATAAGCATTATCATACCATGTACATCATATCATGCCATATACATAGACATCATCATTAAATGCATTATCACATAGACATAATTATAAAAAGCATCATCACATCATATCATGTGCATCATCATAACATCCATAAATGCATCATCATATCATACATGAGAAAGATAATGAAAAATAAAAAGATTGCATCTCATACATTTTATCATCATCATCCATTAGGTGCATAATATAGATCTGTTAGTCTAAGCATTCACATATCGTAAAATTTGCATTATCCATACATCATCATAAAAGTGCATAAAAAAGATACTGAAAAAGAAATGCATCCATAAATCACTGCATCACATCATAACATCATACATTGCGTTGCATCACATAGAATAATCATCGCATCACATCACATAAAATAGAATCATCACATTGCATTGCATAAAATAAATTCATATCATGTCATCACATCGCATATAGGAAAGTAAAAACATCCATCCATAATGCATAAATAAGATAGGACACATCACATTGGATCGAATCATCTCATATATCATCAAAATAATAATACACTGTCATGGTACAAAAATTGGGATCAAGTGTGTATATCAATCAGTATAATAGAATCACCCATGGGGCTATCAAAGATGAGTCCATGGATCTCAAAAGGAGTACTATCTCTGATAAAAATGTGAGGCTAGCCCTGATGGCTGCTCCCCTCACCCAACGGATCCTGCCTCTTCCTTGTCTACTGGGAGAAGTTTGGTACACAGGAAGCTCGTGGCACTGACTGAAGGTAGTGCACTCTATAATACTGTACCTCCTATACCACCTCACGATACAAGTTGGTGGGGATGGTCCTACACTATGTTAGAACTGTAAATTTTTTACAGATATACACATGAGTTTACAAAATGGTCCTCACCATAAACACAAAGTCCTCCCTTCATAACATTTTTCCCTTATTTTTCCATGTGGTCCCATAGAACCCATCGAGTCATAAATATTTCACTATATAATCCATATCGGCAAGAGAAGGTCAGGGTCTCCTCGATCTATAATGCTTTTTCACTAATGTATACTTGTTGCAGTCTATTGGAAAGACTTCAGAAATATCACATCGATCGGAATTCACATGCAAGCACCTATTGGCAGGACACATTTATTGTCTCGGTGACAAAAGGATCACATCGGCAAGAAAGCTATCGTTGGGATAAACTCTCACCGAATGCATCATGTCTTACCAACCGACGCACAAAGAAACATTTCGGCCAAACTAAAAGTCATTGAAGTGAGGTCTTACCAAAAGTATTAGGTCTTGCCAACAAAGCACAAAGGGAATCTATCAAAGAACTCTCTGGACGAGTCTCACCGAACAGAGCATGTTGGAATAACAAGTTCGGCAAGACAATTAGCATCGGTAGGAGTCTCTTCGAGTTTCAAAGTCTTACCGATAGAACTTATTTCATCGGTAAGACTAATTTCATCAGAGAGAACTATGAAAGTAACGCCGAAGTATGGTTTCATCGGTGAAAATGTGATTATGCCTTAGCGACCATAAAAATACCACTAGGTGTATCTCGGTAAGACATAATGTAGTCTATGAAACATCTCCCTGACTCAAAATTGTCACAGTGATACATAAGACTGAAGCGATAACTATCGGTAAGACTCCAAATGTCGATGAGACTACAGGACATTAGAGCGATGAACAAATTTTAATAGTCAATGAGACTTGGAGGTTTTAGGGAGACTATATGATGTTTTGGTGAAAGGTTTAATGAACATAGCAAAAGAATATCGCCCCATATTCGAAAATGTCTCACCGACAAGACATTTGATGCGACAGTGTGAGTTTCAAATAAGTCTTCACTTGTGCTTCAGCTGACACATTACTGGTGTGACGGAACATAACAGGGAGAATTTAATTGAAAGCATTAAGTGTTGAATTGATAGTAGAAGAATTAGCAAGGGGAATGGAGAACCAGGGAATCTTTACAGTCTGAAGATCTTGAGCAGAATACAGTAAGTGATTGCACCTTAGCTCCTCAAATTTTAACTTCTGTAACTTTGAAGAATGGAGTCCCCTAGCTCAGGAAAATTTAAAAGTAGAAATCATGGTGAAAGAAGTAAAACTAAGGGAAAGAAACAAAAAAATGAAAAGGAACATGAGGGCATAGAACGAATATTGAAGTAGGAGCTCATTGACCAATTACCTGGCTCTAGGCCTAAGACTAGAAGATCAACCCAGCTTGGGGAAGAATTAGATAAACTGGATGATAAATGTAAATTTATAGGAGACGTTTGGACTTGAATAAGGGGATATGAATTGTTAAATTTTCATTATCATCAGAGAAACCGTTTTGAACCAGTTTGCAATCCATGGAAGCTTAATTTGGGAAAACTAGTGTTCCCTAATGTATTTGTAAACGCATAATTGGTAAAATTGTTAGCTGATCATTATGACCCGAAACACAAAGCTATATGTGAACCATCCAAAAAACCACAAATACATTTGTCAAAAGAGGCAATAGGGGAGGTTTATAATTTTGAATGGTTTTGCAATGAAGGGATCATATGTGAAGAATTGGAGAAGGAGTTCTTGAGAATGGACATGATTTATAAGGGTTGGAGGCTGCCAATTCATAGGATATAACAGGGCAGCAAACCAGTTCCTCTACAGGATAGTGATGGACCTCCTTATCATGTGGACCTGTTTGAACCTTATATGAAATACACTTACTTCTCAGTATGCCAGGTATTGGGAATCGATGCCCCAGAGTATATGTCAATTGTGCCAATGCTAATCTCAACAGATATCCAGTACCACAATTCTAGGCCATTTGACTATGTCTCGTAGATTTTTAAGGGGCTTGATTCATGATTGATGGCAATAAAAAGTGGATCATCTACCTTTCATCTCAGGCATTATTCATTATTGATGCATATGGTGTTATATTTTGGACAAGAGTTGGGACTATGGCCTCCGTAGATGATAATTTCTTAGCTTAATAAAGAAGGTGTTGCACTACCAGTTCAATTGTGGACTGTTGTTTGGGATAGTAGGTTTTCCAATGCTAGTTTTACTCATTTTGAAGAATATTTTGTGAAAACATTGTATAGATTGTACAATCATCCTTGTGATTATTCATTATCTGATGAGATAAAGAGATTTCTTCGGCCAAAATATTTCAATGGGCTAATTGATCATAATTGGGGAGATTGGTATTGCTTGGAGGGAGCTACCATGATTAGAGTTTATGGGTTTGAAGATGCCCCTTTCATTTTGCCAAAAATAGTCCCAAAGAGAATTGCATATTTGGAGATTGTCAGACAGATGGATTATTCCAGTGTTATGAATCTTAGTTCCTTTGGGAAGCAGGCTTTCATGCCTAGTACATTGTGCTTTGGTGATTTCACTGTGTTGGCCAAGGAAGGATACAATTTGATCCTTGATAAATTGCTGCAGTACAATATGAAGAGAGGACCACCAAGAAAGAACTTCGACCTAGAAGGATATATTAATTCTGCTAAAATAAAGATAAACTTTGGAGGGTATCAGCATGTGCCCTATCACTTTGATGATATGATCCAAAAGTTGGATGAGGAAGAAGCAGAGATGGTGGTTGAAAGATATAATCAAAGGTTGCAAGATGAAGAGTTGTTGTCTTTTGGGGAGGAAGCATCTAGGGATAATATGCCACAAATTCAACCAAGTAAAGTATCCAGATTGAGAACTCAACATTATATTTTCCCAACCAGAGAATTGAGTATTGAAGAGAGTGAAGAAGCAGATGCAAGGCATATAGAATATAGATCATTTGTGTCAGATGATGAAATTGTTAATTCCCCATAATTTAAAGCATTTTTGTATAAACAAAAGGGAAAAGAAATAAGGGAAAAGGTTGATAATGTTACTGCAGGAAATGAAGAGCAATTGCTGAATGAATTGAGGAGGTGTGTAGATGAGGAGATGATAGGTATGACCCCTAAAAAGGGGAGGAAAATGCTAGAAAATAATCGTGTCATGATCTTTCTGGGGTTGGATCTCAATTTTGCACTTGTCTTTGATAGTTTTTTAAAGGACAGTAATGCTACACACAAGCTAGACCAAGAAAAAGTAACATAATCATATGCAGGATCCAAATACAATACAGATGAAGGATCATTAATGATTTGGGCCTTATATCCACCCCACAGGAAATCAGTAGTTATTGATACTAAAAAGGCGTTCAGGCATGTCATGAATTTGAAAGTTGGAGAAGCTGATCTTGTGGCTATCACAGAAATTGGGATAAATGTTGCAAAATTAAACAAGGCCCAAATTCAGATGTTGATTAAGGAGAGAGAGATGTACAAAACAAACAACGAAAGGGTGTTGAGAGAAAATGATCGCCTAAAAGATTTATTAGGTGTTACTATGAAGGCACCCAAGTTCAAAAGATCATTGGGAAGGATCAGGCACTTACTCCCAAGGAAAATATGATGCACTTGTGGCAATAATCAAGAAAAGGCAGGACAATTTGAAATCTTGGCTGAATAAACTCTGGGGAAAATATTCTCATACACTTGCTGCATTAAAAGAACATGAAAGGATGAATGAACGGATTATGGAGAAGTTTCAAGAGGTGAACCAGAGAGATGTTGCTAATAGTGCAACAATTGAAACTAAAAATCATTTTATAAATAGGCATCAAAACTTCTATGAAGAATTATAGGGGGATGCACAGGGATTGACAAATGTTGCCATTAAAACATCAACTACATTCTCTGATGATAGAGAAGAATTAAAGGGAGTAACCAGATGGAAAGGTGAGAATGAGTCGATACTACATGAAATTTTGAGGGTTACAATAATAAAGACATGATGTAGAGCTAGGAGGTGATTCAATAAAAACATCTCTACAAACCTTCAATAATAATCCAACACAATTATATGACACATGTTCCCCAGTCATCTCTATATCACATTGGAAAACATAACCATGGTAACCTACAATTTATTTCCCATGAACTGTCATTATTAACTTCTACAAAAAAGAATAATGAAGCTAACTCTCTGGTGAGATGTAAGAAAACATAGATATATAATTTCCTCAAATTCTTATAAGGATCCAACGGTTGAAATGAAAGTTATTGTATTTTTACCAAAACTGCAAACCCTAGGTAGGGTTCAGACCTGCCCTCACAAAAATGTTCATAACTTATTCAAATATTAATTAAATTTGATGAGACTTGAACCAAATGAAAGTAGATTCATATGGAAACAAAATCCAATTAATTTCAGATCCAAATTATAGACTTTACATTCCGTACCATCACACTTTTTATACTGTAAATTCTGCACAATATTGTTAGAATAGGCAGTCTCACCAAAATATTCATATCTTCCACAAAACTCGATGAAATTCAATGAGACAAAAATAATTGGAAACTAGAAACAAAGATCTTTCCATCAATATATGATACTCTATCATTTGAGTCCATACCAGGCCGTACAAATCACAACTTCAATCTGGTAACAATGTAAAAATCAGAAAATGCATACCAAACTTGAGGTTGCCATTCATTTAACTTCAAAAATAATGTCTCCAACCCACAATTCGAGTTTTTGAGGGTGTATTTATACATTTTCAACCAAAACTAACCATTTTCAACCACCTTTTGATTAGTTTATTGACAAAACCCCTTAATGACACTTTTTGACAAGTTGCTTGACAATGTTTTTGAGCAACTTTTACAATTTTTACAATATGGACCAACTTTAAACATTATTTGACAAATGACTTAAAATATTACTTACTAAGACTCAAACACCTCTAAAATGGTTTTATAAACCTTATTATAAGACTCAATACACAAAATAGATAAACTATTTACAAATGGCCTTATGGAGGCAAGAAATCAAATAGGTGCTCCTGCACCAAACTCCCGAGGGCAAAAGAATTCAAGCCCCTTTGAATTGTCTTCTTCCTGATCTTCCAATTCCTTTGCACTTTGTCCTTCATCTTGGAAACTTTCTTTGGGTCCTTCCTCCTCTTCCTCTTATACCATCTCTTCTCCATCATCTTCTCAACTTCTAGGCTCCAAAACTCTATTTCTTGTGTATAAACCTTAGTAGCATCATCTATATCTTCATTCTCATCATTAGAGTACCATAAAACAACATTTTCACCATAACCATAACCTGCATCATACTCTTTCAAACCTTCATATACCTCATTAGCAAACAAATCTGCAACATCTTTATTAATAACTTTATTATCAACAACAACTTGATCATGAATATCAACATCAATGTTATCAATAACTTTATCATCATCAACTTGAGTATCAATACCAAGGTTATTAGTAACATCAACAACCTTCTCAACTTGTTCATCAAGAACAATTTCATCAACTACTTGAGTACCAACAACAACCATATCATTAATCTCAACATCAACATGTTCATCTTCAAACACAATTGGAATATCATGCATCTCAACTTGTAACTTACCTTGCTCAACTTGAATAGTAGATTCAAACTTTACCTTTGTCTCATTTACTGCCTTCTTTTGTTTTCTTTGCTTCTTCATAATCTTATTTAGAGGCCAAACCATCTTCCTTTTCAATGTCAAATGCCAACTTGTATCTTGTTTCATCATTTGTTCCATCTTCATCATGGATTCTTGGAACTCTTCAATTCTTTTCAATACTCCCTTCAACTCAGCAATCTCTTTGTCCATCTTCTCTTGCCTTATCCTTTTCTTTCTTTCCTTCTTTCTCAAATCTTTTTCCTCTCTTTCCTTCTTTCTTGAATCCTCAGCCTGCAAATATCTTTCCAATCTTCTCAACAAATCCATCTCCACAAGAAAGTCTCTCCTTGCTTCCACTTCACTTTGCCACACCTAGGCAATCAGGTTTTCTTCCTCAACCTGCACAACACACAACCACAAACACCAACACAAAACCAACAAACTTCACCAGCCCATATATTTTCTAGGCTCTGATACCAATTTGATGCAGAGCTAGGAGGATTCACAAAACATCTCACAAACCTTCAATAATAATCCAAAACAATAATTATATGACACATGTTCTTAGTCATTCTATATCACATTGAAAACATAACTATGGCAGCCCACAATTTATTGCCATGAACAGTCATTAATAACTTCTACAAAACAAATAATGAAGCAAATCCCTCTAGTGATATTGAAGAAAACATAGTTATATACTCTTCCTCAAATTCTTATGAAGATCCAATGGTGGAAATGAAAGTTATTATATTTTTCCCAAAACTGCAAACCCTAGGTAGGGTTCAGACCTGCCCTCACAAAA
The DNA here is from genome assembly GCA_007258455.2 of Sequoia sempervirens. Taxonomy (NCBI): domain Eukaryota; kingdom Viridiplantae; phylum Streptophyta; class Pinopsida; order Cupressales; family Cupressaceae; genus Sequoia; species Sequoia sempervirens. Next base: position 7,399 of record VDFB02387527.1, on the reverse strand, counting down.
ATGTTCATAACTTATTCAAATCTTAATTAAATTTGATGAGACTTGAACCAAATGAAATTAGATTCACATGGAAACAAAATCCAATTGATTTCAGATCCAATTTATAGACTTTACATTTCGTACCATCACACTTTTTATACTGTAAATTCTGCACAATATTGTTAGAATAGGAAGTCTCACCAAAATATTCATATCTTTTACAGATCTCGATGAAATTCAATGAAACAAAAAGAATTGGAAACTAGAAATAGAGATCTTTCCATCAATATATGATACTCTATCATTTTATTCCATACCAGGCCGTACAAATTACAACTTCAGTCTGGTAACAATGTAAAAATCAGAAAATGCATACCAAACTTGAGGTTGCCATTCATTTAACTTCAAAAATGATGTCTCCAACCCCCAATTCGAGTTTTGGAGGGTTTATTTATACATTTTCAACCAAAACAAACTATTTGCAACCACCTTTTGATTAGTTTACACAAACCCCTAAATGACACTTTTGGCCAAGTTGTTTGACAAATGTTTTGGAGCAACTTTTACAATTTTACAATACCAACCTAAATATTTTATCAAAATGACTTAAAATATGACTTACTAAGACTCAAACACCTCGAAAATGGTTTGATAAACCTTATTATAAGACTCAATACACAAAATAGATAAACCATTTACAAATGGCCTTATGGAGGCAAGAAATCAAATAGGTGCTCCTGCACTACACCACATTGGAGGGATGAGCTGCAGAATGGCAAGACATGAAAGATGGAGATCTCAATCTAGAACACAGTTGGAGATACAGATACGTATGAGCGTTGGGATTATTTGGATCACTTGTCTAAAGTTCATTTATGGCTAAACAGAGCCTAATCATCTCTTAATATATTTTCTAATATGTGACATTTCTTAAAGGATGTGTCCTTTCATGTTTTTGATGTATAAATATATGTTTCAGTAATGAAATAGAGATAGAAGATATATGATAGAAGATAGGATAGAAAAAGATACAGTAGAATACAATGTTTTGCAAATATGAGACTATGATGCATGTTTAAAATTATGGAGATATCAATGAGAATCATTTAATGTGTTGGCTTATTTCTGCTGTCAATTGTCTGTTGTGCTCATTGAAAGTATTACTAAAGTTGTCTCCAAGATTGATTCTTTCTAGTTATTTAAATTGATATAACAAGTTTATGTTCAGTTTATCAATGCACATTTGATGTATCTATGTGGTTTATTGATCAGTTCTTTCAGCGAAAGATTAAATCTTTTTAATTAATCATAGTAACTCTCATCATGTAAGTTCATCTGGATTGTTAAGAAGAACTTGGTAGTCATAATCTTGCATGTTTATACAAGCTATAAACTAAAATATATGCCAAACAATTTGAATGTCCTCCAGAAAGAAGTTGCTCATTTAGATTTTATTTGACTCCGCATACCCAATAAGGCACCAGTCTCTGCATTTTCATTATTTGGTTTCATTCATTTTTTACATTTGTTAACTGAACATATTAGGTTTTAGTTTTAATATTGCGATACAATTTATACCAAATTCCTGTTTTATTTGTCCACTCCCATCTGCCATTGTGGGAAAAATAGTTCAAAAGAAATAAGCATAAGTCAAGTCTACCTTATTCATATAGGTACACCCACCTAGGTTTAGCAACACCTAAAGAGTAGAAGGTCTAAACCATTTGACCTTGTTTGTTACCCTAAAATGTACCAAGAGATTGGCAATCTCTTGAGGTGTTCTTACCTATGTTTTTGAGAGCTAGCAAATTGGTGACTCTACTGGGGAATTAACTTAGAATCAACACCTTAGCCATAGAGTAAAAAATCCATATAGACTCTGCTACGAATAACAAGTAACAGACTTTTTATCACTTTTAAGAAAGTGAGTGGTGACTCTGATAAAAAAATTCAACATGAATGGTAGAAGATCTCAATATAGGGGAGGTCACACTGGAGCTCCTGCTGGCAGCATTAAGTGGACACACAAGGATGATAGGGTTGATAAGGGTAAGAAGATAAATGAGGAAATGTGCATGAAAAATAAAGACAAAGAATTAGGACCACATTATGAAACATATGACTGTTATGATAAGTGGAGAGATAATTCAAGTGCAGAACCTTGTACCCCAGAGGAACAAAGAAACCCTTTTTACAATCCACAAAAATAAGTAGAGTGGGATGCTAAGTTTGAAGCTGAATGACTTAGATGTCAACACGAATATGATCAAAGAATGGAGGGTAACCAAAATGAGTTCAATGATAGTGGTATTCCTCAAGAAAATTATGAATCTTTAACTCATGAAGAAGTAAAAGCATAGTTTGAGTCACAGAAAAAGGAGCTAGAAGAACTAAAAGCTGAACAGGAGAAAGCCCAAATGATACAAGTAATGAGGGACTTCAAATTGTAGAAATCCGAAATTACTAATCAGGCAGTCGGTCGCTCAAAATATGTACCGCCTCATAAGTAGGGCAATAGTGGTGCAGGGCCTTTAGATCCATCAAAGGCCCCTCGCAATCAGATAGGGAATCAATATGAGCACCCAAACCATTCATCGCATATTCCCTCACAATATACATATACACAACCACCTCATGGTCAGCCTTATGTGCCACATCACAATACACAATACAATAATCCAATGTACCAGTATCAGTACCCACCTAACCCTCCCCCTCATGAGTATACAACAATGATTAGAAAATTTGACTTGGTAGGGTTTCAATTATACCCTTACCCTATGGATGGCAGTTGGAGAAGTTTGGTGCCTATGTTTACAGGGAGTAGTGCAATTACTGGTGAAGATCATTTAAGGAGTTTCAATGTCTCTATCTCAAGACGGCTAGAATTCTTTTATGAAGATTTCCATATGAGTACATTCATGATGTCGCTATTGAAGAAGCTAGGGATTGGTTCAACAACCTAACAACAACCTCTATTGATTCTCTCTAAATATTTCAAGACTGATTCCTTGAGCAATATGGGAATCTAAGTGCACCAGATGTGGCTCTTCATGAATTGATTATGAATTCATAAAAATCAGAATGACTCGATTTATGATTTCAACTGGAGATTCAATAAACTACAGAATAAAATACCTCCTGGATCAAAGTTGCCAGACTCTGTAGCATTGAGTGTTTATTTGAATGCATTTGGATCCAAAAATGTATGAATTAAGAAATAGGTTCCCAAGAGATTTGGTTGAAGCCCAAAAGATAGCATTAACAATTGAAAACAATAGGAAGGCTGCTGGGATAATTAGTAAAAGAGACAACCCTAGGGCTCCTCAACAAACCAATAATTATCAATACAAACAAGAGAACACATACAAAAATGAAAGGCCTAGGTTACATGACATGCCCTATAACACAAACTGGAAATATGGAAAACCTATAACAAATAGGCCTAGAAACAAAGAAACTCCTGATCCATTAAGGAAGAAGGGAACGTATATGGTTAATAACAATTATTTCTCTGAAATTTGTGATAAGCCACATTCCCCAAATTATTGTGTTGTAGCCCAAAGAATGCAAGAAGAAGGAGTGTTAATGGGAAACAATGGAGAAGATCACATAGTGTATTTGACTTCAAATACTTTTCACCGTGTTGAAGAGAAGTACTCATCTTCAGAGGATGAAGGTTATGAGTACGATGTTTCAAATCAAAGGTACAATGTCCACATGGCTGAATAGTAGGTTCTTTCTGACGTTGAAGAAGATTATACTGAACCACATTCTGTTTAGATGCCTACTCAGTGCAGTATGAGGAAACTAACTGAAGAAGAGATAGAGAGATTAACCATTGCTGCAGTTGAAGAAGCAAAGAGTAAGTATTGGTTGAGAAGTAGGACAGTGAATGAGAAGGAGGGTGTCCCCAGGGGAATCTTTATGAAAGATCAAAAGGTGACATAAGGAGTTTCGAAGAAAATAGAAAACAAACAACGTGATAAAAGCGAACAGAAGCCTATCCAAAAGGAGGAAGTAAAGGAATCACACAAAGAAATGCAAAAGATTGATCTGCCAAGTAAAAGACAAAAAGAAGAAAACAAAGGAGAAACGTTAGAACAAAAGAAAATGATCATCCCAGGTAAAAATGTCTGTTCCACTACTTGAGATGATGAAAATTAAGGAATATAGAGATAGTGTCGTTCAATTAATAACAAATTGAAATGAAAAACATATAAATTATGAAAGTAAGATGGTCACTAAAAATAAGAAAGAAAAGGTAAATATCCTAGAAGTGTGCCTTAATAGTACAGTATTAAATCCCCCACCAGTTGATTCTTTTTTCACTACATTACTAATAAATAACAAATTGTTAAGGAATTGCATGATAGACTTTGGCACTGCCATAAATATTATGCCAATAGGAGTTATGAAACAACTTGGTATGTGGGTGGATACTACTGGAGGGAAGTGCTATGCAATGGATAACAAACCTATTCTTGTGGTGGGTATAATGAAAGATGTTGAAGTCAAGCTAGCTGCTTATCCTCAAGTGGCCTATAACATTGCTATAATAGTAATTGACACCGCTCCTCAATTTGGGATGCTTCTATCAAGACAATGGACGGCCGCAGTTGGGGGAAATGTTCAGTTTGATTTGTCTTATGCAACAATTCCAGTGAATGGTCAAGAAGTTAAGTTATACAAGGAGCCAAGGATGAACCAAATCATTGACTGTGTACCACAAGATCAAATCAATTGTTTTTGTCATGTGGATCTTGGGAATTTTAAGATAGAGCCAACTCAACCAAAATTAACCAATAGTGATCCAATTGAAAAGCATGTTGAACAAAATTGCAATGGTGTGTGGAAAATGTACTTTGATGGAGCCTGTAGCCAAGAAGGTAATGGGGCAGGAATAGTATTTGTTTCACCTGAAGGTATTACATTTAAATACTCATTCCTATTAACATTTGAATGTACAAACAATGTGGCAGAATATGAAGCTTTATTAACATGTTTGAATATAGCTGTGAAACATAAAATCAAGTTGTTGGCTATTCTAGGGGATTCTAAGTTGGTTGTTTCACAAATTAAGTCAAAATATGCAGCAAAACATAAAAGACTGAAACAATACATGAATGTTGTATGGGACACAATTAAGTTGTTTGATTCCTTCTCAATTGAGTGGATTGATAGGTCAAAGAACATAATGGCAGATTTTTTAGAAAATGTGGCACTGAAGAGAGATGATATTACACTAGCTGGAGTATCACAAATTGAGTTCAAAATAAGGCCTGTTGTGCTTGATAATATATATAGTTGGAAGGTTTTTAATGATGATATTGACCTTTTGAAATTTCTTCACTGTATAGATCAATATGAAGCCCAAGAAATTGATTTCAATGCCTTTGTTGAAGAAGTGGATGGAGAGCAGACAATATTTGGGAAGATCTTACAGCTCAAAACAAATAAGCTTCCTAAAGGGTTAGTGGCATTGGAGAGGGTGTATGATGGAAGTGATCGGTCCCTCATGAAGCAAACATCAGTCAAAAGGGAGGATATTGAAGAGATTAACTTCAGGACTGAGATGGCACCAAGAAAGGTGTACATAGGGAAGAAAATAAGCCTGACAATTAGAAGAATGCTGATAGAATTACTAAGAAAATATAAACATGTGTTTGCTTGGTCATATGAAGATCTAAAATCATATAGGGAAGATTTGTTTCAGCATGAAATACCATTGAAGCCAGATGCAAAGCCATTTAGACAGAAGCAAAGACCCATTAATCCAACATTGGAACCAAAAATGCAAGAAGAATTGGCAAAACTCAAAGATGGTGGCATCATCAAACCTATCAGGCACTCAACCTAGGTTTCAAATCTGGTTCCTATGAGGAAGAAAAATGAAGATATCAGATTATGTGTGGACTTCAGGAATTTGAATATGGCATCTCTCAAGGACAATTATCCTCTACCCAATATGGAGGCTATATTACATAAGGTGACAAGGTGCGAGCTGTTATCTATGATGGATGGGTTTTTAGGTTATAACCAGGTTAAAGTTAAAGAATCTGAGCAGTATAAAATAGCTTTTACAACCCCATGGGGGACATATGTTTATCTAAGAATTCCTTTTGGTCTCATGAATGCAGGAGCAACTTTCCAAAGAGCTATGGACGTAGCATTTGTAGATTTAATTAATGCTATCATGGTGGTGTATCAGGATGACCTTATTGCTTACCCAAAGAAGGCTGAAGATCATGTAGGACATCTAGAGAAGGTATTTCTTAAAGCTTTAGAATATGGGATTAGTCTGAACCCTAAAAAATGTTATTTTGCAGTCATAGAGGGAAAGCTCTTAGGACATATTGTGTCAAAGGAGGGGGTTAGAATAGATCCTGAGAGGGTTGAAGCTATAGATAAAATTCCAATTCCTAAGACCATCAAATCCATCCAGTCATTCTTTGGACAAATCAACTTTGTTAGGAGATTTGTTTCCAATTTTGCTAAAATCATTAAGCCCATATAAAAAATGTTAAGAAAAGGACAAAAAATAGATTGGACTGCAGAAGCATTAGATGCTTTTATATCAATTAAAAAGGCTATCAAGGAAGCCCCTATCCTTAAGTCTCCATATTTTTTGAAACCCTTTCAAATATTCTCATTTGCTTCATTACATACCATAGCTGCTATCATGTTACAAAAAAATGAGGAGGGTCATGAGCAACCTGTGTCCTTTTTCAGTAAGTCATTACAGGGGTCAGAATTGAAATATGATATAATGGAAAAACAAGCTTTTGCATTGGTAAAAGATACAAAGGCCTTCAGACCATATCTTGTTGGAGCTAAGGTAATTGCCTATGTCCCTCATGCGGCTATTAAAGACATTTTGACACATTCTGAAGTAACGGGGAAAAGATGCAGATGGATTAATAAAATTCAAGAGTTTGATATGGAGATACAAATCACTAAACTAGTAAGAGGTCAGGGTTTGGCTAGGTTAATGGTAGAAGCGAATATTGAAGCAAATCAAATTTGTAATATAGAGGAGGAAGAGACTACAATAGTGAGCATTGAGCATACTCCTTCGTATGTAGACATCATGCATTACCTTAAATACATGAAGTGTCCAGAAGGATTGAGTGATAGCTAGAAAAGAACTTTGAAGCTGCAAGCATCTAAGTATGTGTTCATGGAAGGAGATTTTTTTTGGAAGAACATGGACGGGATATTGTTGTTATGTCTGGATGATTCACAAGCTAAGCATGTATTGAGTGAAATGCATGAAGGGGTTTGTGGAGGGCATTACTCTGCAAAGAAAACCGCACATAAAATTCTCAGGGCAGGTTATTACTGGCCAAAAGTTTTTAATGAATCATTTTCATATGTAAGAAGATGTGAAGCTTGCCAGAAATTCTCTAGGAAAATGAAG
>VDFB02387526.1:0-22098 GCA_007258455.2 Sequoia sempervirens | reverse complement strand
TGGACACGCACATGCCCATGGGACTCAGGAGCACGAGGCCGAGCACATGGAGATAGAGTCAGATGAGGATGCAGAGCCAGATATTGTTGGCATTGTGGGCTCTCTTCGTGGTCCACGGATTCGCACTCATGGCACAACCACCACAGCCACAGCCACAGCATCCTCTAGGCCCCCCTTGTCCTCTAGTTCGACTAGAGTGCCAATGCCACCACCACCTTCATCTTCACGCAACCCACAGAGTTTTTTTGTGCCAAGAAACACACCAGGAGCACAGGTATCATTGGAGGCTACAGGGTGGAACAAGGAGGTGCATGAACATGCTACCATGGCATGTGCTGATTTTTAGTATTTCAATAACATACCATTCAATGTAGCGAATAGTCCCTATTGGCACAATATGGTCACTTCATTGATAGTTGCGGGAAAAGGCTTCAAGCCACCTTCTCGCAAAGATTTGAGTGGGAAGTAAGTGACAAATCAACTTAAATTTTATGTTCTTTCATTTAAAATTTAAATTAATTTATTATTTATGTTGAATTCAAGCTATTTTTTGTTTATAACTTACAATTTTGTACTTATTTAATTAGTTTACTTTGTACTTGTAGGTTGCTCACAAATGCAACCGAAAGGGCAATGCATGTGGTGGAAGAGCAAAAAAATAAATGGAAAAAATTTGGCTGCTCAATTCTTTCTGATGGGTGGACGGATGGGAGAAACCACACCATCCTTAATTTTTTGGTTGCTTCCAAAGGTGAAGTTGTGTTTTGGAAGTCGATGGATGCTTCCAACAAGATAAAAACTGCAGATACATTGTGTACGTTGTTGGAAGAAGTTGTGATGGAGGTGGGGATTGCTAATGTGGTGCAAGTCATCACAGATAATGCAGCAGCGTATGTGGCAGCGGGAAGAATGCTTGAGAGTAGACATCCATCACTCTTTTGGTCACCTTGTGCGGCTCATTGCCTTGACCTTCTTTTGGAGGACATAGGAAAAATTGTTTGGGTGGCACTGATTGTAGATGATGCAAGGAGCATCACAAAATATATCTACAATCACCCTTGGGTTCTTAGTTTGATGAGAGAGCATACGCAAGGGAAGGAGTTGGTGAGATCGGGTGCCACAAGGTTTGCAGCAATTTTCCTAACGTTGCAAAGCATTTTGGATTCTTTGGGCTCTCTAAGACAAATGTTCGTGAGTCAAGCATGGAATGACTCTTCATATTCAAAGAAGGCCGAAGGAGATAGAATTTCTGCAATAGTCTTCGACCCCTTGTTTGCACAAAAAGCCACAGAGATCGTGAAGGTAACTTCCAAACTTTGATTTTAATTTTAATCTCAAGTTCAATATAAATATATGTTTTTTAATTTAACTTTAAGCCTTTCATTATAAATTTCTAACTTTGATCTTTTTGTATTTTTAATCTAGGTGTCGGAGCCCTTGGTTAGAGTCCTCTGCTTGGTAGATGGGGATGAAAACCCAATGGGATACATTTATGAGGCCATGGATAGGGCCAAGGAGGCCATCAAAAGTTATTACAAGGGGGACAGCCTCAAATTTGATCCCATATGGGAGATTGTTGATAAGAGGTGGAACAATCAACTCCACCAACCCATCCATGCAGCAGGGTACTTCCTCAACCCTTCTTTTCTCTTCTCAGAGAGCTTCTCTGATCCTAATGGAGAGGTTATGGAGGGGCTCACAACATGCATTCAGAGGATGGAACCTGAGGTTGCAGTGAGAGACCTCATTGTCAAGGAGATGGATATATATAGGGAGGCAACTGGTAATCTCTTTTCTTCAGAGTTGGCTGTTAGAGGAAGAACCACTCTGCCACCAGGTATAAAATTCAGAGTCTTTAAATTTTAAGTTTATTTCACATGCATCTTAGAATTTGATAAAATGTGTTTTGACTTTTGACTTTTGAGTCTTTGACTTTGTTTTCTAACTCTTCAATTTTGTTTTTGTTTTTTGCAGATGTTTGGTGGAAAAATTGGGGTGGAAAAACCCCAAATCTACAAAAAATTGCCCTCCGTATTCTATGTCAGCCTTGTAGTGCATCCAATTGTGAGCGCAATTGGAGCTTGTTCGAGTCCATTCACACGAAAAAGAGGAACAAGTTAACACAAAAGCGCCTCAATGACTTGGTCTTTGTGCAATACAACCTTCGGTTGCGCATAAAGAGAGTTGAAGAAAAATCACAGGATCCTATTGACTTAGATGAGATAGATCCTTATAGTGATTGGACAGGGCGAGAGGAGCAGCCTCCATTGTTTAGTGCAGATGAAATCCTTGACTTTGAGAGAGAGGCAATGGAGGATGTGGGTGCATCAGGAGTTGGAGATGTAGGGTTGGATGAGATCCAGCCAGAGCCAGAGCCAGAGCTAGAGCCAGCAGCAGTAGCACCGCAACCACCACCACTAGCACCACGCACACGTGGCAGGGCTAGAGGACCCACCCCTTCTTCCCTAGCTGTTGCTAGACTAGGGAAGAGGAAAGCCTAGCATGTTGTATTTAGTTGTTGTTTAGAACTTTAGTATTTGCTTCTAGTTCTAGTTTTACTGTTTTCATGTATCAGACTTTCAGGCTTTTAGCCATCGGGATTCCGCATGAGAATGCGATTTTGTAATTAATTTACATTAAAGTCAATCAAAATTAATAGAAAACACTTTTGTACTCATTTATGGATTCATTGGATTCATCTTGTCATTGAATTTTGCAAAAAAAATGTGTTTTTAATGAAAATTAAGCAATTTTTTCATTTCCCGAGTTTTTTTGCCGAGTTTTTTCCGAGTTTTTGGCGAGTTTTTAAAAACTCTCCAATTTTTCCCTTGGCGAGTTTTTCCTTGGGGCGAGTTTTCCAACTATGGTAAAGAGTATTATTTGTAGAACAAAGGAATATCTGCTGTGAATGATTTGTTGCTGCTGTTACAAGTTGGAGAACTCGTCTTACGAAGCCAGGCGTCCATTAATGGAAGATTCCAGCTTGTTGACATAATGAAATATTCCGAGCCAATTTTTTCTTTTTTTTTTTCAAATTAACAGATTTCCAATTACAAACAATGCACCCGTTAAGGTTAGAGGAAATAACCAAAACGTGCAAGGAAGCAACTCTAACCAGAATGGCGCCGATGATGGCGAGCATTGGTCAGAGGGTCTACTAATCTAATTACAGAAAGGAACTCAACGTCAAGTATGTGTTACCCAATCCAATGCGGAGTGAGGGGCGACCATATGACGGAGTGCTTACAGAATTTAATGCTGGAAAGGAAATGACTGAAAGCTGAAAACTCTCAACACCCAGAATGTGCTTTCTAACCCAGAATGGGATAGTAGCGACCATAGGGCGGAGGTCAAATAAAACAATAACAACTGCTGAAAGAAGAAGACTATTACAACTGATAAGCAAGAACTTAAACGGCTATCAGTACTACTGCCAGCTTACAATCTTAAAACGAAATCTTGCTTCAATACAAATCATCATAAGGAAGGAATTATACAATATTCATGAATTGCGTTGCTGAATGTAAAGATTAATTGAAAATAACAATGAATAGATCCAACCTCGTTCGCCAGACTTGGGCAATCTTCACTGAAGTCTTCTCCATGCTCTTAAAGGATTTATCACCTCGATCAATAGAGGAGTTGCAGATTTTCTCCAAACTGCTGTTACAGACCTGCACTTTCAAGATATAACCAGCATCATAGGATCCAATAAAATGCTCGGAACTTCCTCGTTTCTCATTCAAAAAGCTCGATATCAATTGCAAATGACTAATAGAGAGGGTGCGCTCAAATCAAGACCCAAAAGCTGGCTTAAAATGCAACAGATTTTTAATGCACAAATCCCAAGATACAGAAAAGTACGGCTACAGCTGAGAAGGGCGATTTGCTTTATAAAATCAGATTCTCCAATGAAAATTCTACAATTTGACACACAAGGGCGCCTAGACCAAAGGAAGAGAATTATCCAATACCCACAATGATATGTTTTGTCTTTTTTGATTTATGAATGAAAACACAAATCTGCTAAAGCTAAAATACTGAAAACAGAAATCTCTAATATGCCAAATCTGATCCTAAGAGATGAATGCTGATTACAATGCACGAACTTCAAAGTACTCACAAACTAGACTAATAATCATCACTAGTCGTTGTCTTACAAACGAGAAGAGATGCCCAAACTAGGAGGCCTTCATTCCTCGAAGCAGTCCAGAGTCAATCCGGCAACATAACGGTATATTTTCCAAGATGAAGAAATGATGCACCAAGACTCCCTTTTATAATTCTTCCGTTGACTTCACAAAACCCTAAAATGAGCTTTTAGGTCAAAACCCAATCCCCTCAAGGATGGGCGTACTTTTCCTTCAAGGCTTTAGTTTGACATTTTAATTAAATATCATTCTTGAAATATGCGCCCCTCATACCCTTGCTTTGACTTAGGGAATAATCAAATCATCTCTTAATGAGGGCGCCACCCTCAAGGGCCCACTTTTAAAAACAACATTAAGTCATTAATTCTAAGCCAAGGGTCAACGTTAAATTATAATAATTAAAACGTGACTTTTTAATTTAAATGACAACTTATTTCTCCGACGGTGCCCTGAAGCCAATACTGAAGAAGTCAACTGATCATTCTGAAGCCGGAAGTCAACCAACCCGAGCTCATCTGGAAAACTGCCAAAAATAGAATTTACTAAAAATAGTAAATTCCAAAAAGTGCTCTGAATGCCGAGATGATCATACCACTGCGAAGCCCTCTGAAAACCCAAAAGGAATCCGCCATTTAATCCACCATCTCTGAGCAATGACCTCCTCAAAATTAGGAAACCCTAATTTTAACTTCCGACTAGCCTTCGGGTTCCCAAAGAAAGGCTAACGGTCACTGGAAATGTCAGGCTTGAAAATGGGACATTACACAAAGTTTTCAGACCTGCACTTATTGGCTTGGGTCCGGATATGATCATTTGTAATTCAAAGAGGTGTCTATTCTGCTGTATGACGGTTGTAAACTTTACACTTCTTCCTGGCAACCATTTTCAGAGGGTTTCAAGGCATGTTTACCCGTGAGTTCATGAATTGTAACTTCTACATTTTCTAGGTATTGTTGTTTTAGATAATAGGGGATATTTTATGAACTGGGTTGTCAATATATTGTGAAAATACTGAGCATTTAAACTAGTATAAAAATCTGGAATTTTCGGCTGTGTATTCCCTATGTAATGTTCAATTTTTTGAGTTGAAATTATTATTGCAATATCCTCTATTTTGCTGCATTATACTGCTGTATCAAACATTGCAAATATATCAAAAAAACATAAAACCACAAGCAAACAAACAAGCAGAATTTCAAAATTAAATATCCTACTAGGGGTGGGATATTACAAAAATACAACATTTGGAATCTATTTCCCATTATGTGACCTCTAATTGGCAAAGTGATAAGGTTGAGGACGACATCTGGGATGAAGTTAAAAATTATGCCAACAACCTTGCTAAATGGGAACATCCGGAGTAGGAAGTGGAGTCTATCAAGCATAACCAAGAAACCATCAAGAACAACATTAAGGAAATTATTGCCTTCAGTAAAGAAGCAATGAAAAACTCTACCACCACTCTTTATGTGTTTCAATCTGAATTGGAATAAAGAAGAGCTAAAACTACTGAATTGGCCAATACAGTTAATTCTCCTCAATCTATTCCTGCTAACAATACCTATGCTAAAAGCCATGATTCTAAAGGTAAAGTTGTTTCTTCTTCCTCAAGCATTGCTAGTGGTGCTAAAATGCAGGTTCCTTGTTGGCGTTTAAATTAGCACCTCTGGAGTGCTGATTGTAAACGTTCAGCTATTTCAAATGTTTTGCAACACTTCTTCGTTATTTAAAGAGGAGAAGTCCCTCTCTGCTGGGAGCAATGTGTAGGGAAGGGAAATGTTAACTAAAGTTCCTATCTTTTTATGCTTCAGCGGCAGGACACAAGGGTGCATAAACACAATGCGCCATAGCTAAGCTTTTCTCTAGTTTCTGCAGATCTTAACTACGACTAACTAGCTTCTATCTATCCAATACCTTCAAGATGAACAGAGCATGAGGGTAAAGGAGCGGGAATGGGATGGTTGGATCACTTGAATTCACCGTCTCCAGAGGATATGACCGAGGCTCTGAACTCTCGGGTATACACCGGGATAAGGTTGGTACAAGCAAACACTCTACACGGTAAACTAGATCTGAGATCTGCCAAGGAGGAGGGACTCCTATCCGAGGTATGAGCTTAAGAAATAGTTTACTAGAAACAACAACATCACGATGCCTTGGCCAACGAGCTTGCTAAGGAGGAGGGACTCCTATCCGAAGTATGGCTTGGAAGTCAATACATTATACAACATCAAACGATAACTGTCAATAACAAATATCCAAGGAGGAGGGACTCCTATCCGAGGAGGGAAATGAGACAACAAGCTATTAAACACAAGACGTAGACATAACTCAAATAAGATGATCAAAATGCAAGCGCCTTCTGATATTCCTCTTCAAAGCTTCATCAACGAATTACAAAAGTTGGGAGAGCAAAGGCACGAAATCATGCACAATTACAATCATCCAACGAACTCTCATCCAAGAGTGAACAAATATTCGCTTTCAAAGCTTGTTGGCAACAATGGCGCAGCAATTTTGCATAGCAAGTAAAGGTTCAACAAATAATGAGCCCAAGGCTCTTATTTATAGAACTCAAAGGAGTGGGTAACCCCAAAATCTCCTTGAGTTAACAATGAGTTCTTGCCAATCAATTAGCAAGATTTATTCCTAAAAAGGGGGAGCAAGCAGTTAACTGGAAAGCTTCTTCAGTTAACTGAAAGTAAACAAAGAGTCAACTGGAAACTACTTCAGTTGACTGAAAGCAAACTAAAGGTGAACTTAAATGTAAAGTATCCCTCCAAAATAGACATCCACATTTAGTGGAGATCTAAGATCCACGAATCATGGAAGCCAATTAGACATCCTTAATTAGTGGGATCTGACAATGCATGATTTAAGGAAAGTGGAGTTAAACTTGGAAAGAAGCATCAAGTTAACTCCAACTATATTTAATAGCATCTTGAGCTGACTTGGAAAGAAGCATCAAGTCAAACTCAAGTCTCATAAATGCCACTTGGAGGGGGTATGGCGTCCTTCTTTGGTGCATTTATAATTCGCCACTAATCAGCAGTGTCTCTATCCATTGATTGACTTCATCAGCTTCTGGGGAATTAATGCTTTGTAGAATGATGACGTGGTATCGTAGCATGACCTCACCCATTGTGAGCTGATTTCCGAAGTCCATACACTGAGATGCTGCCTCTTCAAACTTGGTTGATAAAGTTGCTACCTTAGCCAGCTTGCAACCATCTGGATCATCAAGAAAGGTACTACGGATGACATCCCTGAACTGGTTCTGTACAGTAACCATCTCGACGTATTCTCCTCCCTCACGCTGATATTCCATGCAAGGGAAATATATCACCAACATTCTTGCGAAGTTGATAATAGTGGCAACCACCCGTCTGTAATCAATCAACTCTACTGAATGAGCGTCATAGGCTTTCACCTTGTACGCCAATTGTTCCTTCCAAGCAAAAAGATGTTGCTTGTTTTCCTCGGAGTATACTGATTGATATGCCAATTGCAAATCTGCAATTGTGCTTTCGTCTTCAAGCCTCCTTTCTGCAATCCTTTGTTCTGACTGCTGGATCTCTACACGAAGTCCATGTGCTCTATCCCGTAACTGGTATAGGTTTGCCAGTATACATCTACCTTTGAGAACAAACTCTTCCACTTGATCTCTCAAGTGTTTGCCGAATGTTATCAACTGCCGATGATTTTGTTCGGCGGGGAGGTCTAGTAGTCCTGCTGGTAGGGCTGAGACGTTGGGTGTGCCATGTATCAAGCTGGTTATGTAAGACCTCAGTGTCTGATTTTCAGCCTTTAAGGCTGCCTTTTCTTTACCATCCTTTGCCATCCTTTCTTGTGCGCTCACCGAAGCTATTCCAAGAAGGTCTGCCTCCACCTGTCGTGTAGTCTTCCCGAGGTTAAGGTGAGACAAAGTGTAGTCTTCGACTTGGACCTCGTGTATGCTTTTCTCTACTGGTGGAGCGGCCGTCTCTATGATGATCTCACACTCTGCATTCCTTTCTATGTGAACTTGTTTCTTTAACTTCTTCGCCGACGTGTTTTGTGGGACGTGGTCGAATTCGGTAAAGTCAAGTTCATATGAGGGTTTTTCCCTCTTTCTTCCTAGGAAGCCTTCAAGCCAAATAGAATCTCGGCGAACTTCGCTAGGAGGGACGTGAGGCCCTTGAATGCTAGATGTGTGAGACTGTGCTGGAGCAATGTCTCTCGGTGGTGAATCCAAGTCGATGAGGACTTGTGTCCGCTGTGATACTGGTGATATTGGTGGCTCTGTTTCCATAACAGGCACCGTTTCTGCTGCTGCTTCTACTGTTGCTGCTTCTACCATTGGCTTAGCCACTGGTTCTTCAACAACTACTGCTGCTGGTTCCTCTGTGATAATTTCTGCTGAATCAGGGGTAGCAGTCTCTACTCTTGGTTCTGGGGCAGCAATACCTGTGATTATTTCAGGACTATGTGTGGCTTTCTCCACTGGTGTCCTCTGTGTTCTAGGCTTCGACATCCTCATCCCTCGGGGAGGATTGCACCATTGCTTCTGCCTGGGCTTCCTTCTTGAAGTGGAAGGTGGTGTAGACTGAACCTGTGGAGGCTCTGTTCTGTGAGGTATCACCTTCCTTGATTTCTTGCTGTCGAGATAGAGTTGGCTATTTCTAACCACTCTACTCGTTCTTTCTTCTATAGAAGTGTCTTCTTTGGCATACCAATCCACTCTCGGGAGCAGTTGGGAGTCAACTGAATCTGCAAAGAATGAGGGGAGAATGACTTCCCCTTCATCGTCGGAGAGGCCCTCAATGTCTGCTGACATAAAATAAGCAATCTGTGAGAGTCTGAATCTGCTGTAGTTCCTTCTTCGCACTTCATACTCGTCTTTACAATTCACCCAATAATCTTCCATAGAAGACTTATGTGACGAGTGTTGCTCAAGGTGTGCTGCATAGAGTCCTCTGGGATCATAGGATCTTCTATCAATGAGATACTTGAGGTTAAACCTCGCTGTTTCTTGACTCATCATCTTAGCATCTGCCGCGAATCCACATCTATACAGCCCCATTTCAACGGGAAAGTTAACAGCTGTCTTCCTCTTCAAGCGCAAGTGGATATGAACCTCGGACAACTGTCTCAGGAATTCCATGAAGACTACCCTATCTGAAGGGTATCTTGGTAGCATGGCAGGGTGGCTAATGTAGCCATACACGCGTATGTAGGAGAACGTAGGAAATTGGATGAACCAATCTGCCCAATCCGCCATTGCCTCTCTGGCTGTCTGTGAAATACGCACGTGCATCTCATGGTTAAGCTCACGTATTGTGTGCATAGTGAAGTGATCACTTATTTTCTTGAAGTGCCTTTCCGCTTGAGTAAACTCAAGATGTGTGAAATGTTCGTGAACCTTCTGCACACCTAAGGTTCCTACATTGTTCAATAACCTGAATTCACCTTGGAAGGCGATCAAGTATACCAGGTAAGAGCACATGTGGAACCTATGAGCTTCCAGATACCCAGTGATTTGTTGGTGGAGTGTGTCACTGATCAAAGTGGCCCAGTCATAGTATTCCCTCCTGCCAATGATTTTAGCGACGACATAGTACATCCATGGCTGGAATTGACGACCATCTTCTTCTCCAGTGATTCTATTGAGTAGAGTGATTAACACTGCGTACTCATCTTTGCATTCTCCTCGTCCCAACGGCTTAGGCAAGTTTGCCTTTGTCACTTTTAGCCATTTTTCGGCCATTATCCTTTGACATTTGTCCTTAGCTGTCTCAAATGCTTTCTCACATTCCGTCACTGATATGACTTTGCTGTTAGGACATGATGGAATATCGAAACACCTTTCGATATCCTGAGGCTTTAGACTGCAAACAATTCTTCCATCTGCTACTCTGATTTCTCTGGTGGTAGGGTTATAATGCTTGATACAAGCAATTACAAGCTCTACGCTTTGTAGTGTGATGGGAATTGATGCGGCCTGCAGCAACCCGGATTCTTCAATATTCTGTAACGTAATTTGATTCATGCCTTCTAGCTGCTCCAAATCAACCACTGGATTTACTTGGTGTAGATTTGTGTCAACTGTTTTCAGGTAATCATGGAGTAAGACCGTCTTGGTCTCGTATTGCACCTGGGAGTACTGCATCCTGAAAAACTTAAAGATTGACTGTAATCTTGACCTAGTTCAGATGATTTTCAGAAACCCTTAAAAATAGCGTCCTGCCGAGAAGTATTTTTCCGGAAAAAATCTGGCACATGGGTTTTGTTCGTGCTTCAATGCTGAACAAAGCCAGTTCCTCCGAATTTGGATTCTGAAACTTTTTCGGAAAAAACCCCCAAAAATAGGGGCAGCAAGTTTGCTGATTTTGGAAAATTTGTCGAGATGGGTTTCTCTGGAAAATGATGCTGAATCTACCCAGTTGATCTGATTTGATGTAGCCTGTTGCTTTTTCTGTCAAATGCAAGAAAACCTAAGACGAGAAGAGAGGAAATAGACAGAAGATGGATTGGAAGTTTTATCTGATTCCCTGAAAAAATCTATCTCTGAGTCCAATCCTCAAAATAGCAATCCTTTCCTGCTTCAGATCTGCAAGAAAAATGAAGAACGGATGAAAACCTTCTTCAGATCTATCAATGGCGTCCTTGAGAGCTTGTGGCTGATTTTGATCTTTTATCCTGCAATGAAATAATGAAATGGGACGCCTTCACCTTGAATATATATGTTTAAGCTTCAGATCCACAAAATTGGGGACCTAACACAAGCTCAAAAGGTGATTTGGGCTTGAACTAAAGTTGAAAAGGTGATTTCCACTTATCGTGGAGCCTTTTAGCCAATTTTAACTCAAAAACTTTTGACTTTAGTCAACAATTTGACCCTTGACTTCTTTAGGCGTCCCTTTTGGTTTCTTGCAAGTTTTTAAATATTTTCTCTCCTGAAAGTCCTCTGTTTGATCCTGAATCTAGCATTGTCTGTTGATCTTGAGATGTCGCGGACACATTCACTGTGGAGTTGGATCCGAACTGAAGAGAAGTGCCTGGGAGACTGTTTGATAAAAAGCTGAGTTTAAGGCTTCAAAAGAATGGGCGCCTTTCCCAAGAAAAGGCGCTTTTGCCAATGCCTTAGTGATTTTTTAATCTTCGTTCTTCAGCTTTTTGAAATGACCTCTCGTGCCTTGATCTGGATTTCTCGTTGATCGGAGAGTCAGATGATTTTGCTTGATGTTTCATCAGGTACCCAGCTCTGTTCTGCTAAGAATGACTGACTTCAGGAAACCTGGATTTCAAATTAGGGTTCCTTTATTCAGGGGCGCCCCTCCTTGAAAAGGGCGCTTTTGCCCTTTGGCCTGATTATTTTCATCTGGAAAGTTGCCTACTTTGATCTTGATTATCCGTTGACTGCTCTGACAGATGTTGATGCTTGCAGTTGCGTTTCTGAGATCTACTTGGGCTGAGAGAGTTATCCTAGGAAGCCTTTTGTCATTGGTCAGCATCTGGAAGTCCAAAAGAAAGGGCGCCTTTCTTTTGAAAAGGCTCTTTTTCCTTATAACTTCGCCGTTAACTGTGGTTTCCTGATATTTCCTCAACTGCCTCTTTTTGCTTCGTCAGCAGTTGCTAGTGATCTATTCATTGGATGATCTGGATATTTGTTTCATTGTTGAGTCAGTAATCAAACATCGAGAATGACTGCTTCGGATGATCTTACTGACAGCATTTGACCCTCAAAGATCATGGGCGCCCCTGCTTGAAAAAGGCTCTTTTCAGCATTTTGAGTTCTCTCCTTCGTAACGTTTCCAGAGTTAGTCAAATTTTGACCTTTTTCACTTTCAGGAATCTCCTTCATCAAACAGCATCATTTTTGACCTTTTCCACCATGGTTGCGCCGTTGAAGCTTTTGAGTTAAACCCTCAAAGACTGGCATCGCTAACTGGCCATTAATGGCTTCAGAGGTTCTAACTTTGTTCCCCGAAAAATAGAAATAGACCCACCTCGTGAGTAAAACATGTCTTTGATGATTCCTGACTTGACCAATGTGATCAAGGAAGTCTCTTTAACCTATCAAAATCATTTTCATCATTTCGGAAAGTCCTATTGGGTTTCCGAAAATAGGGGCTTAAAACCCTAATTTTCAAATTTTCGGGACTTTGCACGCGGTGTTCTAGACGTAAAACCCACCAAGATTCTATGATTGGTTTGACTTAAACTCCACTTAACATGGCATTTTAACAAGATTTTAGCTCAATTTATACGTAATGCCAAAAATTCAATTTTGGGTACAACAATGTTCAAAGGCATATATATATTAATCAAGTTAAAGAGATCGATTATTAGCAAGGTCAGCAATCACGATACAAGAAATATTTAATTTAAATATATCTCTACAACATGGGTCAATCTCATGATTGGCGCCCAAAACTTGCTGGCTGACCATAGTTTGATGTAAGTTAAAAGGCATATAAATAAATTTATTATTAAGGAGGCCAATCCCCTTTGAATATGACAGTGAAACTCATATAAATCACTGATAAGATAATCACCCGAGTAAGTGAAGTGTGAAGGATTAATAAGCAGCAATGAAGGATTGATATGTGCAGTGATTATGTTTAAGAAGAGTAGCGATCCAAGACAAGGGGCAGCATTTGAAGTTTAGAAGGGTGGTGACTCATTTACAAAAGGGCAGCGATACTTTATGAAAGGCAGCAATTAAATTTTATTATGGAGGTAGCATTTATGGTTAACAAAGGGCAGTGATTAGCATAACAAAGAGTCTTTTCTTCTTAGTTGGAAATCTCTTTTCAAAGAGATATAACTTTTCATAAGGATATAAAAAAGTATAAATTGAGGAAGGAAGAAGTGTTGGAGTGTGTGAGGATTAAAGATAAATATCATATCTACACCTACAGATCTGCATATGAAAATATAAGAAGAAGATCATTGTAAGAGGTATAAATGCAGAATTAAGAAAAGAGTCAATTGCAAGTTTGTGAGAAGAGTTCATGCAAATATAAAGAAGTTTATGCAGAAATTGAAGAGAGATTTATGGCAGATCTATAGAGAAGAGTATAAGTAGATTTGAAGAGAGGAACTTGCTGATTTGAATGTGATTGTTCATCATCCATTGAAGAGGACATTCACAAGACGATAGTGATCTTGTTGCATAGAAGAGTGGTTTTGTTGGAACCAAAATTCAACCCCAAAAAATTTCATCGTCTTTCGCCACCTCAATATGACCACTCTTTTTTACACCATATGCATTCGTCCGCAAAACCATCATTTTTATCTAAGCAAGCCTGAAAATCTTATAATTATAGTCTCCATACTCCTTTCCAATAAAAAATTATCATTCCAAATCTCTCTCCCCATAGTCATTGCCTTGACACATGCATTTCCTTAAGTCCATTACTAGGAACCCACTTCGCCAAAACAATGCCATTTTGTGGAGAATTACATTATAGTCTTGTTGGCGTAACAACTAGCACCTCTGGAGTAAGAGTTGGTACGGACAGCTATGCACACTACGCAATGAGTGCTCTTCAAATTAGGAGGGGAAGCTCCCTCGTTGTGCTTGACAAAAATACTTGCAAAGGGAAATAAACTAAACTAATTCCTGTCTTTTTGTTTCAGCTGTAGAGGTACAAGACTTTCTCGAAAACTAATACGTTGCAGCCGAGTTTTTCTGGTTTTGCAGATCTACTAACTACAACTAAACTTAATTGTTTAAATTCTATCCAGCCTCTCAAGAAAAAATGGGTAGAGCATGAGGAAACGGAGCAAGGTTTGATCTATCGACGATAAACAAGTATATATTCTCAACTTGAAGGCAAGGTGGCACATCTATCAGCTCAATCTAAACAAGTTTATTGGTAACAACATCATACGATAAACTGAATACGGATTCTCTACTTGAAGGCAAGGTAGGCACAACCATTATCTCAATCCGAATAAGTTTATTATTCACAACAACACACGATAAACAAGTGCAGATTCTTTACTTGAAGGCAAGGTAGGCACAACTATTATCTCAATCTGAACAAGCTTATTAAGCACAAAACATATTTATCTAAACTATGGAAAGAATTCACCATTACAATCGCATGAAACCCTATGTGGCATAACAATTGATCATAAGAGTAAAGACGCATGAACAAATACCAAAAGAGCAATATTGAGGGCAAGGTAGGCGCAGCACATATTTCTCTCTCAAGCAAAAGTTAATTACAAATGAGCAAAAGCTCTTATTTATATACATCAAGGTGTAGGTAACCCTAAAAATCACCTTGAGTCATCTACAGTCTTGCAATGCATGCAAGTTATGTGCCAAACCCTAATGAAGTAAACTATACAGTTAACTGGAAAACTACCATCAGTTAACCGGTACATTTAACCTAATGGACCATGTGCAAGCATGCACGTCCTTATTTAAAGCAAAGTTAACTGGACACTACCTTCAGTTAACTGGAAACCCTAACCCTAACTCTTGTGATGATAATTCCAAGGATGAGATAAGCATGTGTTAAGTCAGCAAGTAAACTCAAGACTGAAAGTCGAGTTAACTGCTGCTCATGACTCAACCCTCGAAATTAACTGCATGTTCCAACTGGCAGATCACTCCATGTCATCTTGGTCTAACACCTCGACCAAGAACTCATCAATCTCTCTGTCATCTGGCACTTTGATACTACCCAAAACAACAATTTGTTTCTTCAGTTCTTTGCTGCCTTCTTTGACTGTGTGCATGCCATCTTTACAATCTTCAGTCGCCTTTCTGAGACTGGCTGAAACAACTGAAATATTCTCTAACTTAGGTGCCATTGGCTCTCCTTCAAGGCTGTCACGAATCAGCTTCTCGAAATCAGCTTGTACTTTGTCCAACTCAACATACGTGCCATCTTCAAGAAGATAATGACACGGAATCTGAACAACAAAACCACTAACAAGTGCAAGTACTCCAACCACATCATCTTTCATTGAAAATAACTTGGTAGAAATCTTCTCACATATCTCCATTTTGAGAAGGTGCTGCTCTCTCCAAGTAAAAACTTTCTCTTGATCCTCATCAATCTCCAAGGCATCGTATGCAACAGATAATTGAGACACCAAAACACGATCCTTTGCCAAACTCTCTGCAACCGCAACTTCGAGCAACTGAATACCCTGACGGAGTTTATGTGCATCACTCCTCAACTGATACGGATCTGCAAGAAGACGCTGACCTGTAGCAACTAAATCTTCAATCCAGCTATCCAATAATCTGCCATGACTGACTAACTGATCTAGTTTTCGTTGTTCTGCAGGTGTATTCTGAGGAAGAACATGCGCTCTACTTGAACTTCCATGAACAAGATCAGAAATATACTGACGAAGTTGACTATTTTCAGCCTTGAGCAAGGCCTTATCTTTTCCATCCCTCATGATTCGTTCTTCAAGATTATTGGTGACGATCTTAAGAAGAGTCACATCTGTCTCTCGAGTGGTCCTGCCAAGATTTGCCTTAGTAAAAGTAGTCACCAACTTCGACTTCATCTAAGCTCTTACCCTCTGGAGGAATAGCAACCTCGATAACAATCTCTAATTCTGGAGTCTTCTCAATATGCACCTGTTTCTTGATTTTCTTGTTCGACCTTCTCTGGTAAGGTTCACCGAACTCAGACAAATCAAGGTTGTATGAAGGTTCACGCCTCTGTCTCCGCAAAGACCTCTCAAGCCAACATGACTGAACAATATTTTCAATTCGAGGAGACTGTCCCTGATGTATCAACCTGTGGTGGTTCAGTTGTCTCTGATTCTACTTGAATTGGTGTCTCAGGCTCAGAATCTATGTCAATAGGTTGCATATGAGGCGAACTAGGAGGTTCAACATGAGGTTCAGCCTGAATAACTGTCTCTACTGGAACCTCAGGAACATTCTCAACCTGCTTCTGCTTCCTCTTACCAGTAGCTCTCTTTCCCATATTTCCACCGAGTCTAACTCCTTCAGGAGGTATCACAATAGCTTTGACCCGAGGTCTTGACCTAGAAGTAGAAGGCAATGAAGAGAAATCCTTTGGCGGCTCTGTCACAGGAACTGACTTTCGCTTCCGTTTACTCTCCAAGAACAACTTGCTAGTCTTGATAACTGATCTGAAAACCTCCTCAATAGAAGTATTCTCCTTAGCATACCAATCAGGTGAGCGAAGTGGCTGCCGAGCAACTTGATCTCTAGCATATGAATTGAGAAGAACTTCTCCATCATCATCTGATAAACCATCAATATCTTCTGATAGGTAATCAGAGAGCTGACCAATAGTGAGTCTACAATAGTGACGACGACGAACCTCGAATTCATCTTCACAATTAGCCCAGAAATCCTCAAGTGCTGGCTTATGTGCAATCCCTCGCTCTAACCTGTCTGCATAATGGCCGAGAGGATCATAAGAACGCCTCTCAGTATGAGTCTTGAGTTTGAACCTTTCTATCTCGGTTGACATAAGCTTGGCATCCGTCGCGATTGCATGTGAAAATTCCCAATGAATAGAAAATTAGCCGCCACTTCATGGACGCATTAGCAAGAAAGAAAATGAACATGTTGCATCCGGGCTCGAAACCCATGAAGATGTGAGCTTGTCCTCAAGGGTACCTCGTAACATCGTGGGCTCTCCAACATATCCATAAACCCTGATGTATGTGGAAAGTAGGAACTGATAAACTAATCTGCCCAAGTCTCCATTGATTTTGGCTCCTAGAGAAATACTAATGCATTTTCATATGATCTTCAACCGGCTCCCTCATAGAAAGTTTCATCATTCAATGCCGGAAGTCTTGTTCGATTGAGAGAACTCCAACTGAGGATAATACTCATGAATTCGTTGAACACCGAGAGTGCCATTAGTTTTCAGATGCTTGTAGCTGCCCTGGAATGCAACCAAGTAAACCAAGTATGATATCATATGAAACTCATGATACTTGAGAAAATTAGTAATTTACTGATGTAAGCAATCACTAATCAACATAGCCCAGTCAAAATGCTCTGTGCCATCAAGAATTCTGGTAATTAGGTAAAACATCCATGAACGGAAAGTGCTAGCATCCTGTTGACCAGTAACTCGATTGAGCAAAGTTATCAAAACAACAACTTCGTCCTTGAATTCACCACGACCAACCTTTTTAGGCATGTTAGTCTTCTAAACTTTCAGCCATTTCTGAGCCACCTTCCTCTGCGAACGTTGTTGATCACCATCCCATATCTTCACAGCTTCAAGAACCACGGTAAAGTTATCCAACTAGGAGGAATAGCAAAACATTTCTCTATGCCCTTCGGTTTGAGACTGAAACAACCTCCCATCCGCTGGACTGGATTTGACGTGAAGATGAGTCATAATGCTTGATGCAAGCAAGAACGAACTCAAGATCGAAAGTAGTAACAGGAATGGATGTTGCTGCCAGCAATCCGGAACGCTCAAGATTCCTCAACGAATTGCTGCTAACACCCTCCAGACTGCTCAGATTAACCATTGGATAAACATGATTTAGGTCTGTATCTGAAGTTTTGATGAAATTATGCATAAGAACCGATTTGGCCTTATAATCAATGAGATTGAACTGGATGTTGAAAATGGCGACTTTTGACTGTAAAGTTGAATATACTTGAACACTTTCTGGAAAACTGAAAATCTCTGGGCAAGGCTAAAAATAGCCTATGACGAAAGAAATTTTTGAATTTTTTTTGAAACGTGGGTTTTGTGTAGAATCCAATTCTAAGACAACCCAGATAGCTTGTTTCTCGAAAAGATGTGTTTTAGACCCACATGCAAAGAAATTCTCGGAAAAAAGCATAGAGCTTTAGAATGAAGACTACGGGGCGATTTTCTCGAAAAAATCTAAGACATGGGTTTTGCTGCAAATACTGAAGTATGCGAACCTAGATGATCAGATTCTGAATATATGTTGAATTTCTTTGACATGCGAAGAAAGTACCTAAGATGAGAAATAGAAGAAATAAGACAGAAAATAGAAAGTTTTGCTTGTTCTGCTTCTGAAGAATTCGCCAACCTCTTCTCTGGAACTTGATGAAACCTGCATGCAAAGTGAAAATAAAGTCTAGAATCTTCTTCTTTTGATCAATCTGAATCCGTTGATATGAAGAACGCTGAATTCTGACACCTGTAGCACCCTTAGCTTGCTGGTCGCTCAAGAAGAATGAACACTTCAGAGCTCAAGATGAAGAAATAATGGACGCCAATGCTTGGTTAAATAGACTTTCATCTATGAAATTCGTACAAAGGCAAGAATCATTGAAAAATGGCGCTTGGCTTGTGATTGGACCCCATCTTAGTTAACTGAAACTAGAAAATGCTAAATAAATCGCCATGCATTAGGGTTTTCCCCTTTCAATCTTCAGTTGACAAAACCATGCGATTTAGACTTCAGTTGACCATCTTTATTGAATTCTCCATCTTCAAAATTTATTAAATTAACAATTAAGAACTAAAGCGTCCCTTTTGAGAACTCAAGTTGACAATCTTGATTGAGTTTGAATCTGCCAACTTCATGCTTATGCTTCAATTCTAAAAATAACGTTCCTTTCAAGACTTCAGTTGGCATTCAAGAAGTAAATGCGCCAACTTCACATGCTTTAATTCTAAAAATAACGTCCCTTTTGGAACTTGAGTGAACATTCCAAGGCAAATGCGCCAACTTCACAAAATTCATGATTCACAACTAAATCAAATATGGCGTCCCTTTTGGAACTTCAGTTGACAAAAGGTGAAGCGCCTACTTCACAAAGTCTTCACAATTTCAACCAAATTCGCCATGCATGTGAACTTAAGTTGATTTCCACGTACAAACTTCAGTTAACTCAACATGCAAACAAGTTAACTCAACATGCAAAGTTGTTAACTGGACATGCAAACTAGTTAACTTGACATGCGAACTGAAAGATCACTCAACATGCCAATATATGAACTGAAGATGACAACCCAGAAAACGTTCAGTCTAACTGCAGTCAGAACTCCAGTTAGGGCGCACCAGTCAACTTATTTCGAAAATTCAATTTTGACCTTTTAAGGCGAATTCCAGACTTAGCCAATTTTCATGAAAATTTGGATTCAAACCTCTGTCGAGACCTCTGTTCATCTTCTGACAATGGCTGACTGACATCTCCGATTGGCTGGCTGACAGGTGCATCGCAGAGCTGAACAAAAACTAATCAAAAGGTACCTTGAGACTGCACTCATAAACCGACATCCGGCGTCTAAAACCTTTACGCCTTTTCCAAAAGGTGCTTTTTCTCGACTTAGTCAAATTTTGACATCTCGATCTCGTGACACGGCGGGAAAAAAATAAATCCTTTCATAACTTCTATTTTACCCATTTTCGTGGATCAATCCTGTGTTCATCAAGGAGCTGACTTCATTCTCGACGATACCGCAGTTGCACATTTCCTTAAAACATCATCTAATAGGGTGAAAAACAAGGGCTTTTGAAAGTTGCTCTTTCATTCCGCATTCTGCTTCATTTCTGGAACTGACCAAAATAATACAAAAACTCTGACTGCAAGCTGCTGGGACATCTTCTGATTTGACGGAGACAGGCAATGGAAAGCTGAACATAACACGGACAAATTGAACATCTGAGATCATTAGAAAGAAGGCATTAAAGGCTTGAAAAACTCAGGCACCTTTATGAAAAGATGCTCTTTTGCTTTCTCCTTGATATTCTGACTAAGATTTTAACTCCTATGTTTGACTCCTCCTCCTGTTCGACACTTCAAAGAACTCGCATTCACCCAATCGACGGGATGTCACAAGCCTTTGAACAACAACTTGCTCGAAAATGTGTTCGCTTTGACAAGCTTGCGATAGGCTCACCGCGAGGGTCGGGAGTGTGTGACGCCGACAAATGTCCGGCTAGGTGACAAACCCTAAAACGATCTTAAGCCCCTAAAAGATAGGGCGCCCTTTTGAAAATGTGCTCCCTTCTCCAGAGAGAATTTTGATGATTTTCGTTCAGATTTTCATTTTCCTTAAATTTCTTCAGTAACAGACTGACATGACACTGACACCAACTCCATATTTGAAAAGCCCAAAAACGACCTTCTGACATCACTTTAACAAGATTAAGACTCAATTAAGCAAAATGCCTTAATGAAGCAAAAATTTTGGTTTTGGGTACAACAAGTCTCCTCGACAAATCGATAATGAAGCCAACACAAAATATCGGCGAGACCACTATGCTTCGAAGTGACATATTCAGAAGTCTCTCCGTCAGCCCAAAAAGCAATATTTTGAAGAGACTTGGGTATTTCAGAGTGAAAAGTCATCTTGTCTCTCTGACAAATTACAATACAGAGAAATGTTGATATTTTAAGGATGCTGAATCATTTTGGCATTCATGAAATAGAAAAACATCTCTTGGACATAAATGATTATTATGCAATAAATGATGAACAATTGTCAAAAGCAAGGAAGGCGCGGGTATGATGCAATTTCAAAGAGACAGCGAAGTATCGGGCTGAGTAGTGTCAAAGTCTCTTTGACGCTCTGAAAAATAACCGGAAGTAAAATATCGAAGAGACAAGCTTGCATTGAGAAGACATTGAGGAAAGTTTCTTCGATTACTCCGATAATGGAAAAGGAACGCAGCAAAAATAACATCGAAGAGATGATTTCGAGGAGACCATGTGGTATCGAAGAGAAATAACAAGTGTCTTCAAAACACCGAAACGAGGCATAACGAGATATCGAAGAGAGGAGCTCATATTGGGGAGACATTGATGAAAGTCTCTTCGAAACTTTGATAATCAAAGAGAGGATGGCTTTCGAAGGGACATCCGTATGTCAGATAATCCTAAGTCTCTCCGAAAATCCGATGATGAAGAAGGAAAGAGTGTAAGAGAGCGATGAAACCCAATATAAAGTTTTTAGAAAGACTATGTGATGTCGAAGAGAAATAACTAGCTATCTCTTCGAAACTCCGAAAAGGGAACAACGACAAAAGCATGTTGATGAGAGAACAGGGTATCAGAGAAAGAATGACTAAAGTCTTTTCGACGCAATGAAAAGTATTTCTCATTCGGTTGACATGACTAGTGAAACATTCGAAAACATAACTGACATTAATGATTATCACTGATTAGCAAGTTGGCACAAGTGACATTTATGAACTAGAGATGGGAGAAGTGTGCCAAATCCTGAATATTTCTCACTCGTAAGATCTCAAAATTTTAATAATTTGGAGCTGAAAATTGAGGACGTGGGATCGAGGAATAGTGAGAAGTTTGGAGAAGGCGACATTGGTCCAAGTAAGTATCTTGGACTCAGCTAGAGATTTTATTGAAGCTTGCTTGAATTACAGTAGAACTAGGGCTGTAAAACATGGAAGAAACACCAGAGAGACCAAAAACAAAGAGACAAAAAACTGAAACGAGACCATTGAACCAAGATTTAAATGAGCAATGTCTTGGTTCTGGTCCGAATGCCAGACGAGTAGCCCAGCTAAACCCTTTAGTTGATAAGCTAGAAGATAAACATAAGAACTTAGGCGATGTATGGACTCCTCAGTGAGGGTACGACCTATTCATATACCATTACAGAAAGAAATATAGGCATAGGCCTGCGTCGAACCCATGGAACATGAACTTGGGAAAGCTGGTAGTACTGAATTTATTTGTCAATGTGGAGTTAATTAAAGTGCTGGCCAAAATGTACAACCCTAAGACGAGGTCAATTCATTCACGAGATGGGTCACAATTTATCCTCATCACTAGAGATTACATTTCCATGGCCTTTCAATTGGACACTCCTAAGAAAACGCCATTAAGAGTCAGGGATCTTTTGGAAGAATATCATACCATGGATATGAGCTATAAGCGGTGGAAATTACCCTTACATAGACCACGTGATGTTGGAAATCAACTCAAAAGATTTTCCAGCAATGAAAGACCTCCACTTGTTGTGGATTTATTTCA
>VDFB02387525.1:0-20107 GCA_007258455.2 Sequoia sempervirens | reverse complement strand
TATTTTTGAGCCATGGATGTTCTACTACATCAACCTCATGCTGGAAGGGAAGGATTACGTCAACTGGGCTGCAATGATCAGTGACAATTTGCACGAGCAGCTCCTGAGCTTGAGAAGAACGAAGACATTTTATATGAGCTCTTACATCATTTACATGCTAGCTCGTATGACAAAGTATTGAGGAATTTCATACGAGGAACCTGTTGGTTGTGGCTCTCACCAATTCAAAATTCATGAGGCTTGTCCGCAGCTACATTTGACAGGCACCACTCATTACAAGCGTGCCAATGACGCTTTCACCAGGCACATCACGAGAACACTTCAGGAGCGGATGCATCACAGGATCTCGAGGGAAGCCCAGGAATTGATTGAGAGGTATGGGTGCTAGTTTATACAATTTCTGAAGTTCTCTTACATTAGGCTGCAAGGATTTTCGTCGTATCCATATAGGCTGCCTAAGTACCCAACCAACAAAATATTAATGTTAGGAATGTCACAAGGCAGAATTGGTTTGCCCCTCTGATAAAATTGAAGAGAAAAGAAGAAGGGAGGTGTTGACTTCCCAATTGTCATGCGGCAATTAGATGAAATGTGTCCTTCATTACAGGCAGCTAGAGAAGCCGAGAGCGAGCTTCAGTTTTATCACTTTTCCTATCACACTAGCCGACAGCACTATGATCCGCATAACAACATCAAATGGGTACTGTCAGAAGAATTTAAACACAAAGCAAACATTGAGGATTATTGGGCTGATGCGTCGGACGAGGCTGAAGTCAGGAAGAGAATGTTCTCTAGGTTGCCAATAAACACGATCAGGGAGTGTGAAGTCATTCCGGTACCAGACCAGGTGAATGAGGACATGGACGTTGTCTATCCAGATTATGGAGCAGTAAGAGATACTCCACTTCCACTCCTGGATTGGTCAAAACCAGAGATTGCAGATTTGGACACACTTTCTATTCCAGTCTTGACATTTACTAGAGCATGGGTTGACAGACGAGTGAACAGATTGAAGAGTAGGTCAATTGCTTTGACTTACAATTTGATGGGAGATCACAGGACACCCACCACCAGCAGGAAGAAACAAATCACACGAGGTCCGGAATCTAGAAGGAGAGAGCCATAGAGCCCGTTTCACCGAGCTTCCAAGAGTTGTAGTCAAATCACCCACACCATTGGAGACACGTTCTCCAAGCATACAAGAGGTTTCTTTATTTTCTGATCAAAGAGATGCATTGAATTAGGTGCAAGCGGTACAGGAAAATAATCAGCCACCACGAGTCAGCCACTGCAGCATCAACGACCTTAGTAGAGATGATCGTTAAACCGGATGAGGGAACTCAAGCATCGACCTCTACCGGCTGGTGGAGTTAGAGGCTTTTGGAAGAGGATGATGATATAGTTTTAGGAGATACTCAGCCACTTGAGGATGATGAGCCTCACCAAAATGATATAGAAGTTGAACAAGTCCGTGAAGTAGAGGCACAAGAACAGCAGCCATTTGATATACAGTATACAGTACCTGATTGGCTCAGAGATAGGATGAGAAGAAGCCCCAGCGAAGAGATTGATCCAGCAGTTGAAATGGAAGAGTTTTTGAATAGGATCAGCCACCCACAAAAGAAGAGAGTACCTAAAAATTTTCAAAGATATCAATCGATGAGGGTGGCTCTCGACTTTCTCATGTAGCAAAGGCTACGTTGATTGTCAACGATGCAGGTGCCAGCACTGCAGAACTATGTGGCTAACTTTGAGTTAGGACGCCCCACAGGTGCACAGATTGTAGAGGAGTGTGATAACTCCTACCTCGCCCTCAAGGATAGATTATTTAAAAAGGAAGGAAAGTACAAGAAGTTGAAAAGAGAGCATAAGGCTTTGATAGGATATGTGTAGCAGTTGTCTCGTCCTCGTGGGCAAGAGATTCCAGCGATAGAGCTTCCACCTGAGATGCCTAGAGAGTCGATTAGTGGCTTGTTGGAGTTGGGGAAGATGGCACAAGAGGCAAATAAATGGGTTACAGGAGTTCGTGCTGAGACAGAAAAGTTTATGGAGGACCTTGCTCTTGCCTTTCAGCAGGCTTCTAGTATTTTGGCACGGATGGAGGCAGTTGATCAGGCCTGGGGTGATGCTTCTATTTATCAGAGCAAAGTAATTCAGCGTCTTGAGGCATTGAGACATGTTCCTTTGCGGTTTCTGATTGATGGAGGGGTCATTCAGGAGAATGACAGGTATGACTTTTCTAGATGGTATTCTTCAGCAATCACAGGACATGGTTTCTTCGACGCAGCACAGGCGGATTCAACCAGAGTCAGGAAGGTTATGACAAATATCATTGATGGAGTCCAGAATACTTTCGAGGCTATATTTGCTAGGCGGTTGAATCCGGATGAGGTGATTGTTGATAATTTGAGGGGTAGGCTGGTGCCTTTCTTTTCAGAGGTGAAGACCTTCGTACAGGATGACTTTGAGAACACTTCCACTTTCTCCAACTTGATCCAGAGCATGCAGGATTCCTTAGTTGCTTGGAGAAAATCTTGTACAAGGCACGAACATTCAATCACGGTGTTAGAGTTCCAGCTTGATTGCATTCCACCCATTTCAGTTCAGGAGGTTGAGGCTGTACTTGGCAGGTTCATTGAGTTTGCAGCCAGAGAGAAGGAGAATGGGAATGTACTACTGGACGAGGATCTTCTAGAAGACTGATTGTGGGCATTAATTGCCTTTACTATTTTGGGAGTGAGTGGGAATCTTTGCTCATTTATTACACCACTCCCCATTCTGGCAGTTTTTAGGGTTAGGGCTGAGGTGGCTTAATCTTAGCCATTCTTTTGATTGTAACCCTAGCCGTCCTTTGGACTGGGCTATCTATAAAAGGGGGAGTCCCCCTCATTTGTAATGCATTAGACATTAGAATCAGAGTAGAGGCTAGAGCAGAGAGACATTTTGTTTGATAGCTTAGCATAGTGTGGAGAAGAAGGAAACTTTTCCCTTTGAAAACTTTTGTAGAGATTGTTGTGTAAAAATTTCATGATAATAGATCTTTTCATTGATGGTGGAATTCATCTTTGTCATGGATAGCTAGCAAGGTCTTTTCATCCTTTCGGATCCAAGTAGCATAAAGTAGCATAATTTTCATTTCATGCAAGTAGTTTACTTTGGATGTGTGGCGTT
Source organism: Sequoia sempervirens (assembly GCA_007258455.2). Taxonomy (NCBI): domain Eukaryota; kingdom Viridiplantae; phylum Streptophyta; class Pinopsida; order Cupressales; family Cupressaceae; genus Sequoia; species Sequoia sempervirens. The sequence goes on along the minus strand of VDFB02387525.1, from coordinate 16,936 downwards.
TTATTGAGGTAGCTTCATTTCATTCCATACGACTAGCAATTTGTTGATGACAAGTTTGCCTTGTGTGGTCGACTAAAAATTATTTTGAGTTTAACTTCGATTGTGATTTGTATACTTATATGCATCATCCTGATGGTCTATGTATGCTAAATTGTAATCTGAATATCTTTTGCTACCCCTTTGAAAATTGCACCAATTTTGCTAAAGCTGTCCGACGTGAGGCTAGGTGAAATTCGGTCGAAGTCTGCTGAAATTGAGCTCCACATATCTTGCATTTAGGATAGAATTTGGAACCTCCTTACCCTTACACTCATTTACCTTCCGTTCATCTTTGGTTAGTTTTAGGAAAACGTACTTATCGCCAAATCATACACACAAAATCCCCTTCAAATCATTCACCTACTGTTAACTGCAAGAATCCTGAACAATTGTGTAAGTCCCCTCGTGAAAACAGCAATTCACATCAAACCAACTGAGGGTATTCTAAGTATTTCGGAACCTTGGAGTTGAACGTGCGAACTTTCTTGCAATCTTAGCGCACGGAATACTTTGATCAAGAGAGAATGGAGTAGCCTTCGGACAACTTTGTTCTGCTGATTGGTGCGGTCATAAAAATCACGTCAACAGGTGGCTACCCAGGGTGTTAAGGGTGAGGTTTGCGTCGCACTAGACTCAGAGGTGAAGGCACAGAAGCCACAAGCACTACGGACACGTGGCTGTGGAGCCCCACCATCTGGTTATTAGGTACACGCCCGCTAGCACGACGGGTTACAACCGTCGAGGTTTAGCCCTTTACGCACAGGAAATTACAGCCTACCATGCTCCGCAGGACTCGACCTCGAGACCTTGGCTCTGATACTACTATGATGATCCCTTCCCAAACATGTAATAACAATTGTAATTCATCTTGTTGTTCTAATGGTGTCTTCTGATATTCAAGTTCCAATTTGGAAGTATTGACTCAAGCGGTTTATAGAAGTTTGCATAGAGAATAATGTAATATACCAGTGAAACATAGAGAATATTGTTATATACCAGAGAAGTGAATTAGCAGAGCATATCATTAAATTCCAGACTCAAAATGAAACTAAACACGATTTAGAATAGAATAACCTTTTCCAAAAATTGCAATGAAAACTGATAAAGATGAGCATTTTATCACAAGAGCAAAATATACAGCTCAGAATATTGATAACTTTCATGCATTACAAGCAAGATAACACAACAAATCGTATAGGCTCCAAAAAGTCTACACTCGACTTAGAAACATGTTATCACATTCAACGCAAATGCACAAAAAAGCAGGAAAATATTACTCATCATATCGTCTTAACATACCCGATTGATACTTCTTCGATACTTGATAACTTTCATGCGTTACAAGCAAGATAACACAACAAATCGTATAGGCTCCAAAAAGTCTACACTTGACTTAGAAACATGTTATCACATTCAACGCAAATGCACAAAAAAGCAGGAAAATATTACTCATCATATCGTCTTGAACATACCCGATTGATACTTCTTCGATACTTGATAAATTTGTTGGCATCTTTTACTGCCACTATACACTGGTTCATGAATGACCGATATGAATTCATACTTTTGTGTTGATCGCTCTCTTCATAGGAAATGTGTATCTTCAGTAGCCAAACCCGATATTGAGTCTATCTCCATATGCCAACACTATGTGCAGAATAAGATGCCAGTCACATAATGAGAAATGAAGTCCTGAACAAGCCGTGATGAATCATTTGCCTAGGAAATCAAAAACGGTGATGGAACAAGTCTCCAAAATGCAATAAGATCATACTGTTATTGCCAAACCTATTATCGGGACAACACAAAAGACTTCTCTAACTTCATCTTAAGATCATCGGTTCCATTATAAACTGAGTAATTGTACAAAGGTTTATTCAATCGCTGCTTAGGCCATATCCAAGTTTCCATCCAAACATGGTGATGGATTTCGAGAGTTTTCGTTCACAGAATCCCAATGTTAAATCAAACACATTCAACTCTTTGTGTCCCTTCCAAAGTCCGCCATTGCTCCATATAACTTCGCCAACTTTCAATTGGCCAAACCGAATGCTCTAACGAAATGGCTATATTAAAGTTTGAGTCTTAAATATTTTATAAAGCCAATTATTTAATTAATTAATTAAAAAGTCTTTTAAGAAAATAAGACAATTTTAATAATTTAATTAATTAATCCAATTTCTCCTCCAAAGCAGACTAAAAATGGGGGGACATCACAGTCCTCCCTGCCCGACATTGCTTGCCCTCAAGCAATTGCAAGCCCAGATGTTGAAGTATATGTTCACCTTCCCATGTGGCATCCTCAACAGGTAAATCCTTCCATCTGATCAAATATTCTTTTATTGTCCTACTTTGCAACCTGTGTTCTCTCACATCCAAAATGGATTCTGGCACCAAGATTAACTTCCCTTCCTCGTCCAATGGAGGAAGTATTCTTAGAATACTCAACCAAAACTTGAGATTTCCAATCAGCTGAAATCTCAGATAAGGAGCAGAGTATTGGTCTCCCAGATAAAGCATCAACTACCACATTCTTTTTACCCTTAACATATTCAATATCAAAATCATAAGCCTGAATTTTGCTTACCCACTTCTGCTAACACTCATTCAAATCATTTTGCTCGAGGAAGTATTTCAAATTGTTGTGGTCTTTTTTAACCATGAATTTCCCACTGACAAGGTATCGCGTGAACTTTGCCAAAGCATGCATGATGGCATGCATTTCCTTGTCATAAGTGGAGTATAGCCGCTCTACATCTCTCAACTTCTAACTCTCATAGACTATGGGATGCCTATCCTGCATGAGTATTGCACCTATCCCTTCGCCTAATGTGTCACACTCCAATACAAATGGTTGAGAGGAGTCCGGTAGAGCCAATATCAAACAAGAGCTCATCACTTGCTTGAGCTTGTCAAATGTAGCCTACGCCTCATCCGACCATCTGAAAGCTCCCTTTTTTGTGAGGTCTGTAAGGGATGCAGCCAACTGAGAAAAACCCCTAACAAACCTTCTATAATAACTGCATTATCCAAGGAAACCCCACAGATCAAAAATGTTCTTCAATGGTGCCCAATCCAAAATTGCCTGATTTTTTTCCTAATGGACCTTCACACCTCCTACACCAATTACATGCCCAAAATATAATATCTCTGTCATTCCAAATTCGCATTTGGATGCCTTTGCGAACGAAGCCTGAGTCTCCATGATGCCTAACACCTCGTCGATATGCCGAACATGTTCCTCCCAAGTCTTACTGTATATTAGAATATCATCAAAAAATACCAATACTTATTTACGCAACTGCTTTTTGAAAACATGATTCATACATGACTAAAAGGTTGCATGTGCATTTGTAAGACCGAAAGGCATTACCAAGAATTTGTAGTGTTCGTAGTGGCATCTGAATGCAGTTTTGTGTACATCCTCATCACGGACCTAAATCTGGTGGTATCCCGAACGTAAATAAATCTTAGAAAAATAAACTACCCCATGCAGTTCGTCCAACAACTCATCTATTCTCGGTATGGGATACCTGTTCTTAATTTTTTTTGTTCAACGCACAATAATCAATACATATTCTCATTGTGCCATCTTTTTTCTTCACAAGCACCACTAATGAAGCAAACGGACTAGAGTTGGGCCTGATGTGACCCATATCTAACAATTCCTTAATTGTTTTCTCTATTTCATTTTAAAGCGCTTCAAATGCCAGTATGGAGTGGTAATCACAGGCTTGGCACTCTCTTCCAATTCTATCACATGCTCGAATCCACGGTCCGATGGTCTACCAAGAGGAAGATCACCAAACACCAAGCTACGCTTGTCTAATATGATATGCACATCCACTAGATAAACTTTATCTTTCACGGTAGAAGATTTAGAAGATACTAAACATTGGGCTACCCAAGCAACCTCCCTCTGTCTAAACAAAACCTCCATATGCTTCACTGAAACTATCTTAGGAGCACCATCTGATAATACCCTCAAAACAATATTCTTACCACCTGATGTACACTCTAACTCCATTTCTGAAAATCCTAACTGTATTTGCCAAGAGAGTGTAGCCATTGAACTCCCAATACTATATCAATGTCTCCAATTCCAACCACATAGAAATCATTTGTCACTGTATAATCTCCCATTTGAATGCTCGATTGTGGGATCTTTGTAGTGCATCCCATCTTAAAACCATCTGCTACTGTGACACTGAAACCAGAAAAGTCCTCCACCTATAATCTCCTCTTGGCTACATAACCCTCGTCAATAAAAAATTTCGGGCTTTGTTATCAATCAAGCAAGTCACCTGTTGTCCATTAATAACTCCCCTTCCTCGAAAAGGGTGATACTTAGGCACACCAAATAATGTAGCAATAGCACCCAAAGTCTCATCTTCCGTGGAATTGTTATGCTCTACCTGCTGCTCATGTTCATTTTCAGAACTAGTATCAACTATCTCCTTCTCCATATCAGAAGTGACCTCTATATAATGTACCTTGCCCTTCCCAAGGCATCGGTGACCATGATCCCACGACTCCTTGCAAGTGAAACATAGTTTCTTCCTACGCAATTCATTCCTGCTCTCAAAATCGAACTTAGGAGGATTTGGTTTGGGTTGTTTAAAAGTTCTAGTGAATGGCTTGTTCTTGAAACTCTTCTTTGGAAACTGCCAACTAGAATGTGAAGTTTCAAGGTCTAGTGCCACTCGAATAGCATCCTAGAAAGTCCTCGGCTTAAAAGCCTTCACCAACCCTCTCAAATTGTGATGCAACCCTTCTGTGAATAACATTACCACTCTTCTCTCGAAAATATCAGGAACCATGGCTGCCACCTTCTGAAATTCGTTGATGTAACTATCAAAGTCTCCATGTTGTTTAATCAAAGCTAACTCCCTAAAATAAACCTCCTCATCTTTCCTATCAAAACGAGCAATTAATTCGCTGCTAAACTCTCTATAAGATGGATTAGAGCATGATTTTGCATTACCAATCCATGATGCCACCATGCATACGTTGCACCCTCTAGATGTAATATCACAAATTTAATTGCTTTTGTCTCTGGCATTGGTTTTAAATTCAGGAAAGTATCAAACTTGTGAATCCATGAACGGGCTCTAGTTTTCCTGCTCCCATCAAAGTTAGGAAGTGATAGTTTACTCAAAGCATGCTAGTATTCTCTATGAGAGCCAAAAGGCCTTTCTTCCCGTTGAGCTCTCCTCCTATCCCCACGCTGATTCATATATTGATTCAACATAATCTCGTCTAATAGCACGAGGAAGAGTATGATATTCCTCGTAAACTTCTAGCACCTCATTGGTCAAAGGTCGCTCTACCTCTAGTTGAGCCACTTCCTCCTCATTCCTAGGAATGAATGTAGGTTGGAAAGGTCTGCTTGTTCCTCCTGAATTGGTTCCCTCCGGCATGTTGTTTCCAGTATTACTCTCGTCTCTCGAATTCTAACTCACTCTCAATGTGCTCATCTCCTAAGACATTTGTCCAATTGTAGTAATCAATTGTTGTTGGGACTACATAAAGTGTTGCATCGTCTGTTGCTGACCATGTTGCAAATCGTTCAAAATATTTTGAACACTATCATTCTCTCTCCTGTTACCTCTGTTTTGAGAAGCCTCATGATATGAATCTCCCATTGCTTCAATTTTCAGTGGGACACCGGCAAATAGTCGAGCTGCTAATACTGCAGAAAAGGTATCCTCTTCAAGATAAGGATCGACAATTTGGAATTACCTCGGTCTCTGCTCTCTTTCAAAATATCTCCTAGCCCTGTCACCGGTGTTCATGAACACTCAGGCTAGCAAGATTTTAGGCTCTGATACCACAGAGGACCAACCACTACACCAAAAGATTGGCCTAGTAGTGAGGGTGGCTACCCAAGGTGTTAAGGGTGAGGTTTGTGTGCCACTAGCCTCGAATGTGAAGCCACAGAAGCCATGAGCACAACGAACACGTGGCCGTGGAGCCCCACCATCTAGTTATTAGCTACACGCCTACCAGTATGACAGGTTACATCCGTTGAGGTTTAGCCTTTTACACACAGGACATTACAACACACCATGCTCCGTAGGGCTCAACCTCGAGACCTTGGCTCTGATACCACTGTGATGATCCCTTCCCAAATATGTAATAACAACTGTAATTCATCTTCTTGTTCTCATGGTCTCTTCTAATATTCAAGTTCCAATTTCGGAGTACTGACTCAAGCGGTTTATAGAAGTTTGCATAGAGAATAACATAATATACGAGTGAAACATAGAGAATATTGTTATATACCAGAGAAGTGAATTAACAGGGCAGATCATTAACTTCCAGACTCATAATGAAACTAAACACAATTCAGAATAGAATAACCTTTTCCAAATATTGCAATGAAAATTGATAAAGATGAGCATTCGATCACAAGAGCAAAATATATGGCTCAGAATATTAATAACTTTTATACATTACAAGCAAGATAACACAACAAATTCGTATAAGCTCTAGAATGTTTGCACTCGACTTAGAAACACGTTATCACATTCAACGCAAATGCACAAAAAAGCAAGAGAATATTACTCATCATATCGTCTTGAACATACCCGACTGATACTTCTTCAATCCTTGATAAATTTGTTGGCATTAGTTTAATCTACTGTCGTATGCATCCTTTACTACCGCTATACTTTGGTTCATGAATGGCCGATATGAATTCATAATTCTGTGTTGATCGCTCTCTTCATAGGAAATGTGTATCTCCAGTAGCCAAACCCGATATCGGGCCTATCTCCATATGCCAGCGCTATGTGTAGAATAAGATGCCAGTCACGTAATGAGAAATGAAGTCTGGAGCAAGTCGTGATGAATCATCCACCTAGGAAATCAAACACGATGACAAAACAAGTCTCCAAAATGCAATAAGATCATACTATTATTGCCAAACCTGTTATCAGGACAACACAAAAGTCTTCTCTATCTTCATCTTCAAATCATCGGTTCCATTATAAATTGAGTAATTGTGCAAAGGTTTATTCAATCGCTGCTCAGGCCATATCTAGGTTTCCATCCTGTTGTGACCTTTTCACACATCGCCCCATTCAAAATGGGGACCCCCTAATTTTTGCTTCATTCGGGTCTTTTGGCTTGGGTTTTTCGGTCTGTCTCTCTCTGTCTATTCTTTCGTCTGGTGATGTACTTACCATTTGACCTAGGTTTAAATTTTGGCTAAGTCTGGAGGGCTTTTCAATGAATTAGGGTTTACATTCTTCAGACAACTTTAAGGTCAATTTGAGTTGGCTAATCAATTTCTGAGCTTAGCACTGCCATTAGGAAGCTTCGAGCAAACTCCCTCTGAATTTTCATTGAATTCTGACAACTTTCTATTTTTAGTAAGTGCCCATTTGGAGTCTGTTTTCTTGAGATTTTCAAATTCTGACAACTGCACTGCACTTTGAACACTGCGAGTAACTCACTTGCAAAATTTGAGCTGAAACAGACAACTTGCTATTTTTAGCAGTCCAGCCTTTGAGGCCCATTTTTAGGGTTTGCATGTAAGTTTTCTCAGCGCATGTCAACATTATCTTTCTGGGTTTTCCAAGAGCTTCACAACGAGGTAACATGCAAGCGGAGCTGGTCACTTTTCAGAAACTTGCTATTTTTAGCCAGTGCTTGCATGTTAATGATTTTTCTGGGTTTTTCTGGGTTTTTCGAGATCTCTCGAGCGGTGTGACATGCAAACTCATCTGACAACCAGTTGGTCGCTTTTCCAGCTACTTAACTATTTTTAGCAGGTTCACTTCGGCAGCTACCCAGCGCTTCAGAATCACGAGCCCGATGACATGCAACAGAAACGGAGTTAAACAGAGCTCATCTGGGGCACATGCAAGATGAATTAGGGTTTCGAGCTTCAGGACCCAAAATGAGGGGTCAAACGCCAAAATTTCCAAAAATCGAGGTATCCCATCGTGATGAGCATCTTTCAAGGAATTCACTAGCAAAATTTGAAGGTAATTGGAGCACTTACTATTTATAGTAAGGCGTTCCTGAAATGGGCTACAAATAGAAAGTCAACATCAGGCGCTAGTGTGAACGCGCAAGTCACCCCATGAGGATTACAGCCTTCAAATTTCAAGTCAAACAGAGTTGTGGAGGTCATAAAACTGAGTCGTTACTATAAATAGTAAACCACCTGCAGAGACATGCCAAAAATAGCAGGCCAGCACGAGGCACCGATATGAACAGGTCAAGCAAGTGATGGAGACCCCATGGCGCGAATTTCAAGTTAAATGAAGTTGCAGAGGTTGGAGAATCAAGCACTTACTATTTTTAGCAAGCCTGTGCAGAGGAATTAGGGTTTCCTAAAATCAAGGGCGAAGCACGACAGTCATGCGAAAACAACATCCAGCCACGATCAACACCCTTCAGGCAATCAGCACACAAAATTTGAACGCATTCTGAGCAGTTACTATTTTTAGCAGGTTGCTAAAAATAGCAGGTACAGGCAGGCATCAGGCCCTGAAAGTTCATCACATCACAAGGTTCGAGATAAAGCAAAAATCAAGCTTTTTGGAGCTCGAAATCGGTTCAAAATGCAAAATTTGAGGAACTTTCTAAAAATAGAAAGTTAGGGCAAGCCAGGACTAGCATGAACAAATCACTCCAAATCAGGCGAAAGACATGAAATTCACTAAGTTCGAGAAAATTTGGAGTCCAGCATCAAAATTCGCCCTAGAAGCTACCGGAGGTGGGTGAAAATTCTACTAACGCATGAAAAATGGAAGCTCACATGGTCAAATGCGCCTTAGCTTGAAGAGGGAAGCTAGAAAATATTCAAAGTGTTGAAAATTTGAAGCTCTACCCCCCAAAATTCGCCCAGCTTTGAGGAAATGCTTGGAAATTCTACTAAGTGCTTAAAATTGGAAGTAAGGGTGGTCAAATGCGCCTTAACTTGAGAGGCTGAGTTGGAAATTTGACTAAGTCCTTGAAAATGAAAGCTTCAACCCCTAGATGCGCCCCACTTGAAGAATGAAGTAACAAAATGTTTCTAAGGCAAGTGAAGTGAAAGCCTAGCTACCTAAATGCGCCCTAGTGGAGAGTTGGATTTGAAAATTTGGCTATCATTTAAAATGAAAGCTCAGGGGTGGAATTGCGCCTTAACTCAATGGATGAAGGAACTTGAAATTTCCTAAGGCGTAGCAAATTTGAAAATTGACTAAGTACTTCAAATTTGAAGTACAACACCTCATATGCGCCTTGAAGAAAAGATGAAAATGAAAAGTTCCTAAGTGACTGGAATTTGAAGCTCACCCTCCTATTTGCGCCTTGACTGGGAGGATTCCTTGAGAAACGCCTAAGGCAATGGAATTTAAAACATGATGCATCATTTGCGCCTTAAAGAGAAGATGAGATTAAAGATTTTTTCTAAGTGTTGACAAACTTGATGCTCCAAGGGTCATATGCGCCCAGCCTAGATAAAGTGATCAAAAGATTTGCTAAGGCGTGGAAAGCTTGAAGTGGAGTGCCTCAAATGCGCCTTAAGGAAGGAGAAGGTGATAAATTTCCTAAGGCGTTAGAACTCAAACCTAGACCCCTTGTTTGCGCCTCGAACAAAGAGGAAGCCTTGAGAAATTTCTAAGGCATTAAGACTAAAAGTTGAGCCCTCTATATGCGCCATGGCTGAAGCTGGAGAGTGATAAAACGTTGTAAGCTGAAAGCACTAACCCCCATATGCGCCCTTGCTAGTAAGATAGAAGATTTCAAAGTGTTGCAAACTTGAAGGATGGCCTGTCATATGCGCCTTGATTGGAAGAAGAAATTTGAAATTTTCTAAGTGTTTTAAATTTAAAGCTTGCCATATCTAGTGCGCCAGCTTTGGAGAAGTGTTGGAAATATATCCAAGGCGTGTGAATTAGAAGTAATACCCCCAATATGTGCCTTAGCCTTGGATGAAGAGTTAGAATAAAACTAAAGCGTCTAAGTTTTATAAGCTGGAAGTGAACCTCCAATATGCGCCTAAAAAAAGCTAGGAAGTGATTAAAATATTCTAGGTGTTGCAAACTTGAGGTTCACTAGACCATATGTGCCTTGACCTAGAGAAATTTTCTAAGTGTAAAAAAGTTGAAGAGGGGGGTGTCATTTGCGCCTTAAGATGAAAAAGATACTTTGAGAATCGTCCAAGGCATAAAGTTGAAAGTACCCCCACCTATATGTGCCTTTGGCTGGAGAAGGTTTTTAAAAATATACTAAGTGTTCTTAAATGAAAAGAAGACCCCCTCCCCCCCCATATGCACCTAATTCAAGGGGTAAAGTTGGAAATGTTTATAAGGCAGTGAAATTAAAAGGCTCATGGGTCCATATGCGCCTTAGTTAGAAGGGGGATGAGGAAATAAAAGCTAGAGAAGTCATTTGTGCCTGGCATGAAAAATCAAATGAAGATTTTTGTAAGGCACTTAGAATTTTCTTAAGGTGTTGGAAATAAAATAAAACTTGTTCTAAGCAAAACAGATAAAACGCCCCATGGAGAAATTAAATAAAAGGTGATTTAAAAAAATTATTTTCCAAAGTTTTAAAAATCAAATGCCCCCTTCGTTTAGACACATGAGATTTTTTGAAGTCGGAAAATATTTATCATGGGAAAAATTTGTTTTGGAATTTATTCTGGGGTGGAAAATAATTTTGCCTAGCAATTTTTAAATGTTGGAGCTCGCAAGTAATAAAGCTTTTTCAGGGCGAAATATAAATTTTTCTAAGGCACTGGCAAAATAAATAAATTTTTTCTAAGGTGTTGGCAAAATAAATAAAATTTTCTCAAGTGAGATAAAAGGCGTTGGGATTATTTTTTAAATTTTACGCCATTGTTTAAAAAGATGAAATTTTTATGCCAGAGTAAATTTTAATAAATTTATCAAAATTACTTCAAGCAATTGAAAATAACTAGCAGTCGAGGAGGGAAATTGTAAATTCGAACGAGGAAAGAATCTCTAATAATAGCTAATTTCTATGACAACTCTATGATAGCCGAGAATATTCTCTCCTAAAATTGGAAAATTTCTTAGTTGGGGAATGAATTAATGGCAACTGCTAAGCTGGGCATTTGCTTTCAGTTATAAAAACTCTGAATTTTTTCATTTCTCTTCACAAAATTGTAGAGCTGGAAATTGTGCTGAAGCTGTGAGTAATTGTTGAGTGAGTGAGAGATTTTTGAGTTGAGAAAATTATTTCTCTAAGTGCTGAAGTTGAAATTGCTGAGATTAAGAGTGCTGAAAGTTGAGAGTGTTGAGTGCTGAGAAGAAGTAAATCTGAAGTAGAAGTGCTGAGATTGATTTTTTATTTTTTTTCAAAGAGCTGAAAGTGTTGTAGCTGCAAGTTGTTGAAGCTTGAAGTTTTAAATTTCGGAGTTGTATTTCTCGATGTTTGGAGTTGAAGTTTTAATGCTGAAGTTTTTATTTATTTGCAGCCAACTCCACTTGCCAGTCATCTCACGAAATTTTTATTTTTAAAAGTTGGAATTATAATGCTTGATTTTTGTTTTGCAGATGGCTGAAAGTAGAAGAGGAGATGATGCCGGTACAAGCAAGGCTGCAGCCAGAGCTGGGAATGTTGAAGTTGGCAAAGAAAATGCTTCCAAGCAGGCCATTATTAAACAGTTGAAGAAGTTTTTTATTCCGGAGTCCAAGTTTGTATCGAAGTTAGGAGGTCTGACTGACACCAACTTGGGATCGTTCAACCTCGAAGCCTTCAAGAGAAGAATATATGGGCAAGGTGGTTATCCTCCGTCGGTGACTTCGCACAATATTGTGAGAAGTGGGTTATATGCAGCTGTCGGTCTTCCGCCAGCAGTTTGATGTCATGAGCTGATTATGGAGTGTGCGAACTACTACAATTCGAACCACCGAACAATTGTTTCTCCAGAGGGCAAGCTGCTGGCAAATTTCACACTTGATGCAATTGGCGAGGCATTCGGGATTCCAGTCATGGACAAAATGTTGTACAAGTCCAAGGAGAGAGCTGATAAGATGTATGCTACATCTTTTGATAAGTGTGCTAAGAGGATCAACACGACGTGGATGAGGAAGCCAAAGCCTCCTAGCGCCAAGCTGCCGAAGCAGATCATTTCAGAGGAGCTGAAGCAAGAATACTGCGATTTGATCATGATACTCAGCCAGGTGAATGGCAGCCCACAAGCATATGCGTTTGAGTCTTGGATGTTCTTTTACATCAGCGTGGTGCTGGAGGGTAAAGAATATGTGGATTGGGCGCAGATGATCAGCGACAACATTAATGAACAATTCAAAAACCTGAGGAGAACAAAGACATTCTACATGAGCTCGTATGTCATTTATATGCTGGCTCGAATGACGAAATACAAGGGGCTGACATACCAGGAGCCAATTGGATGTGGCTCTGGTCAATTCAAAATTCACGAAGCTTGCAGGCAGTTTCATCTGACGAGCACCTCTCACTTCAAAAGAGTGAACGATGCCTTTACAATGTACATCACGAGGACTCTTCAACGGAGAGTGCAGCAAAGAATATCTAAAGAGGCACAGGAGTTGATCGAGGAGTACGGGTTTTGGTTTGTCCAATTCCCAAAGTTCACATATATAAGGCTGTTGAGACACCATTCATATGTCTACCGACTACCGAGGTATCCCACAGATAGAATGATAATGCTCGAAGTGTCTAGGCAACTCATAGCCTATGACAAAATTATAAAAAAGAAGAAGAAAGGAGGTTTGCACTTCCCTATTGTTTTGGGGAATTCACTTGAGGAGTGCCCTTCTTTGCAGGCAGCCAAGGAGGTAGAAGAGGAATTGCAGTTTTATCACCTCACCCTCCATACCAGCCGGCAAGACTTTGATCCTCGAGGGAAGATTGGAACTGTGCAAGGCGAGGAATATAGGCACAGAGCTCATTTAGAAGACTATTGGGCAAATGCAGGCAATGAAGCTGAAATTAGAAGAAGGATGTTCTCCAGGTTGCCCCTGAAGTTAATCCAAGAATGTGAAGTCGTCCAGGTTCTAGATCAAGTAGAGGAGGATGCCAGACTTGCTCACCCGAATTATGAGTCAATAAAGGACACACCAATCCCACCACCGAATTGGGCAGAGCCAGAGATCACAAACTTAGACACTTTGTCTATGCCTGTTTTAACTTTCACGAGGAGTTGGGTGGATGGGCATGTTCACAAGCTGAAGAGAAGATCAATTTCCCTCTCGTACAATCTCATCGGCGATCGGAGGCCACCAGTGTCAGCAAAGAAGAGGAAACAAATCGCCCAAGCTGCAGAGACACAACAGGAGGAAGAACCAATTCAGCCTGAGCCTCAGAGGACGAAGGAGACATTGCCCACACAGTTGTTGGCTCAATCCTCCAGCATACATGAAGTTTCAATGTTTGGAAATCAGAGGGTTAGAGTGGCTGAGAAACAGGATATGGAAGAAGTTAACCAGCCGTTGTCAAGAGACCCTGATAGTCAAAGTGCCAACGCTCCTGAGGGTGTCGATCAGCCAGGTGAGGGTGAAGAAACAAAGACGGACATTCGCTTTGATCGTGCACTTGAGGCAGCTTTTGAGGAAGAAGATATTGTCGAGCCTGAAGTTCGAGGTTTTGAGGAGGATAGCCAACGTATGGAGACAAATGAGCCTCAACCGAATGTTGCTCAAGAAGAGGTTCATGAAGTTGAAGCAACTGAGGAGCAGCCCCTTATTGTCTATGGCACTCAGCAGAATGTTCCAAATTGGCTCTCACGCACGATAAGGAGAGATCAAGAGGATGACACCGACCCGGCAGTAGAAATGGAAAAGCTCCTGAACAGAATAAGTGAGTCACCTAAAAGGAAGAGAGCCAGGAAATATTCCAGGATGGAAACGAATGAGGCTGGCTCCCGCACTCTCCATGTTGCAATTCCGAGGGAGGAGTGTGATCTGGGTGATGTGATGCCTGGGAGTTACACTATTACTACAATTGAATTAGGGCGCCCCACTGGAGCACAGGTGGTCAAGGAGGCTGAGAACTCCTTCCAGGCACTGAAGGATAGGCTACTACGGAAGGAAGGAAAGTACAAGAAATTGAAAAAGGAGCATAGGGCATTGGTTGGGTATGTGCGGCATCTAGCACAACCATGTGCTCAGGAGAACCCAACGATGGAGCTTCCAATTGAGCTTCCACGAGAGTCGACCAGCGGGCTCGAAGAGATGAGGAAGGCAGTTCAAAAGGGAGATAAGTGGATTGGCAGTGTTCGTGCTAAAGCTGAGAGATTTATTATAGACCTTGTCTCCTCTTTCCAGCTTGCTTCCGGTATCCTCTCTTGCTTGGAGAACATCGAGCAGGCTTGGAACGACACACATATATTTCAGGATAAGACCATTCCTGTAATGTTCCCTTCTCATCAGTGATCTGTTCTGACACTCATCAGCCTATTCCGGAAGCCTGTAGGCTCGTTTGAGGTAAAATTAGGGTTTCCATGTTCAGAGGTTCTTTGGTTTTTCAGGGAGTTTACTATTTATAGTAAATTCTAATTTTGGCAGTATGCAGTTATCAATCTTCAAGGTCTTCATTTTCAATTGGAGCATCTAATGGAATTCAAGTTTGGCTTCTAATGGTTTAATTTTGGAGAATAAAGGCATTAATGTTATAATTTGCAGTTGACCCCTTGGCCTAGGAGAACAACTTTAAGTTGTGTTTAAAAAAGGGACTTGGAAGAGGGACGCCTTCATGAAGTATTAAATATATTTTAATTATTGTCAAATGCCTTGGGAAAAGTGGACGCCACTTTTAAAAGAAATAATTTTAAATTAAAGAGAAGTTCATATTATGCAAAAAGGGACGCCATCTTGAGGAATTAATTGTTTTTAGAAATTTGAAAAGACTCCTGTCTTTTGGTATGCTTTCTCAGGAATTTGAGGAGTTTTGTGAGCTTCTATTTAATGAAGGGTTTTGCTCCAGCATTCCATCCATGAAAATTATGCTAAAGTTATGCTGTCGGAATGACAAGTGATATTTTGCTTCGAGGATGCTACCTCCTAGCCATTAACCAATTTCGTGTTTGAAATACAACACCTAGTTGGTCTTTGTTGCTTCTCAATATCAGACTAGCAAATTGAGCTCAACAGATGAAGTCTTTTGATGAAATTTCTAGTTTTGAGTTGCTGGTTCACATACAACTGAAAGTGTAAAATGTATGCAGCTCTTTGAATAATTTTTATTTGCTTCTGGGTACTTTTGAAATGTTATTGTTTGCCATGGGCGCCCCTTTCCACCAAGTATCAGATTTTAATTTGGAGGTTCTGATTTTTAAGAAGCAAATCGCCCCTTTCAAGGGCCATACCATTTAGTTTGCATTGGGAAGTGTGCCAGGAATTAAAGACCAAGATTTGTTGCTGTTTCTTCATCCTAGCATGGTCGCCTACCTTCTAGAAGTCCATTGCACTCAATCTCATTTGATTTGGAGGTGAAATGAGTGAGTTATGAATACTTCATTGGTTTTCACAGTTGCTGATTGACATTTTCAGTTTACTGATTTTTGTATCAGACTTTAGAAGTTCTGATTTTTGATTCATTATCAGTAGTTAGAGAGACAATTATCTATATGAGATCATCTATTACTCTTGTGCTTTGAAGCTATTGAGATTCTTATGTAATTTGCAGCTTTATTCTTTATTTGTAAGATTGTAAACAGTAGTACTGTTCCAGTCCTAATTGCTGCAATTAATTCTTCTTTCTTCTCACATTAAGTACCCCTGGATGGTCTACCGCCAATGTGGATAATTGATTGTATCTCTCTTTGTACCCACTTTCAAAGTGGTGAATCCCCACTCTCAAGTGGATGCCCGCCGCAGCGGATGAATTAGTTTGTTGTAGCTTCATGGCTGGTTATCCGCCTATTAGTTTCCAGTTTTCAATTAATCACTCTGTCATATGTTAGCACCTCGCTCTCAGTGGGATCTTGTGTGCACATTTTTGACGTTGAGTTTGCTTCAATTCAAGTTGTTGTTTTGTAATTACTCTGCCATATGACAACACCTCTCCTTCCTTGGGATTGAGTGTGCATTCTTGGCATTGAGATCTTTTCAATTTGGATTTCAATTTGGAGCTAACGCTAATCAAGTTGGCTAGTGCTGGTTTATGTTGTGTAAATCTTCCGAAAAAATTGGTTAGCATATTTCAATTCCACGCCTGGCTAATCTGATGCGCATACCCGTGCAGACTTTGGTTAATGAAGGGGTGATTCAGGCTGGGGATAGGTATGATTTTCCAGGGTGGTATTATGTTGCATTCACTGGCAGAGGCTTCTTCGACATGGCAACGGCAGAGTCATCTAAGATCGGGAAGGCAATGAGAAATATTCATGAGGGCATCCTCAATACACTGGAAGCGTTATTCACCAGAAGACTAACTCCCGAGGAGGTGGAAGTTGATGGATTGAAGGGAAGATTGCAGCCATTCTTCTCGGAGATGAGGATGTTTGCTCAACTGGACTTTGAAAATATCTCTACATTCTCGGCCATCATTCAGAGCACACAGGAATCTATCGAAAGCTGGAGAAAGTCTTGTGACCGGCAAGAATAGACGATTGCTATCCTCGAGTATCAGCTCAATCTTACTCCGGCAATCTCTAAACAGGAAGTTGATGCAGTGTTGGCCCGGTTCGTAGCTTACGCAGTCAGAGAGAAGAACAATGGAAACAAAGTCATGGACGAGAATCTTCTAGAAGGATAGTGGGCATTAATTGCCCATATTGGTCAAGGAGGAATCTGCTATTTTTGTACTCATTAATTACGCCACTCCACCTTCTAGCGGTTTTTAGGGCACAATCTTGTCCAGGGCTGAGGTGGCTCGATCTGAGCCGTCCATTGTAATTTGATCTGGACCATCCATTGAGATTGGCTAGCTATATAAAGGGGAGTCC